>CAUYQG010300027.1:0-34237 GCA_963574415.1 Tarsius wallacei
GCGAGACCGCATCTCTACAATAAGCAAAAAAAATCAGCCGGGTGTGGTAGCACGTGCCTGTAATTCCGGCTACTCGGAAGACTGAGGCAGAAGGATCGCCAGAGCCCAGCAGGTCGAGGCTGCAGTGGCCGGGAGCGGCCACTGCACTCCAGTCTGGGCGACAGAGTGAGACTCCAACTCAAAAAACAAAAAAAACAAACAAAACAAAACAAAAAAACAAGATGAGGTCTCGTCAAGTTGCCCAGGTTGTCTCCAACCCGCGGGCTCAGGCAATCCACTCACCTCAGCCTCCCAAAGTGCGGGATTATAGACTGAGCCACCGAGCCCTGCTGATTCAATCTAATTAACTCTCTATAAGTTAACATAAATAACTCTCATAGAAAAATAACTAGATTATCCAAAATGACAAAATTTAGTGAGAAAAGTGCTATTGTTTTACATTTTTTACAAATGTTTTTTAAGTCTGGCTTAATAGAAAACACCTGGCTTCTCATAACTTTCTACATTCATTCTGTGTCTGCTTGCTGTTTTGAGTTGAAGTATATCAAGAAAATCTATGATGCATGATTGAATTTTAATAACCTTTTCAGATCATTGTGGGTACATCATATGGCCTCTGAAAAAACTCCATTGTGCACTGAGTTTGTAAGACAAATAACATCTTAGTACTAATATGACATTAGTTTGTCCCTTATGAATTCCTTGATGGAAGGCCTCAAGAACTTTCAGGAGGAGCCCTGGACCACACTCTGGGAACCACTGGGTTAAAGAAATGGGAGTGAGAAAAATTGTGACAGTGGAAAATTATTTCTAGTTTATACTCTATAATCATTGTTGTATATTTTCTTCTGATTCACACATTGACTTTAAAAAGTTCTAGGAGCTGTAAGTAGGTGACCAAATTTAAGCCAGTTCTGCTTTTATTTACAGTGTTGAAATTTCTGTTCATGTTAGGTGGAATGAATAGTCAGGGTGATTTTGGCTACAAATCCTTTTTTTTTTTTTTTTTTGAAATTTACTGTCAGTTTTTATTCATTTATTTATTTTCATTTTAAAATATTTTATTTTAAAGTTGTGGGGTACCAGACAGGATTAGGTACATATGTGGTCTATGTACAGGTGAAGTTTTGACCTCCCTTTGGTCCTCACTTCGCCTGGTTTAAGATCAGGTACCCTTAGTGGTGTTGTGTGTCCCCACCCTCTGGCAGTGTTCTGCTACTGCCAATCCCTGGTTGCAGATACTTAACAACAGAAAATTCTCCAAGTATTTGCTTAAAGGGACTTTATTACCTCACAGAACTGAAAAATTCAGGCGAAGCATAATCCAAAAGCATTTTGCTATCCCCAAAGACACATCTAGGAGAAACCCAATTTCCTATCTTTTCCCTCATCCCCTCACAGAGGTCATTGCTTTCTCGTTTATGGCCTCTAGAAAATAGCTTTGTCCTCTCATTCCTGGCCAAAATCCTGAGACTTATTCTGATTAAGCATAGGTTTGTATGTCCACACTAAAGCAATTACTGTGACCAGATGGATGTAGCTTGCAGGTTAACTTAAATTAAGTCAAATGCTCTGTTCCTGGAACCAAATAGTGTCCCACACCACAATCCAGGCTCCTGAGGAAGGTGCTAGGAGGGCAGTTGTAATGCCTGCTATTGTCAACTTGACCCTTTAAATTATTCCTCTGGCAAACATCATGAAGCCAGATACTTGTCAGTACTAGGGAAATCAAGATTGAAATGACTGACGGGTATAAATTCATTGTTCACTGAGGTGGATATGCAAATGAGTAAGGAGCTATAGTAAAGATACATATGTGTCTATGAGAGTCAGCTTTCCAGGGTTGAGTCTTGAGAAAGACTTGTGTTGGCTGAATCAACGTCTCGCTCCTCTTTAATTATAGAAAGTAAAATATATAGAAGTGCATAAAAAGTTTCCCACTCCCTGTGAGTAACCACTTTCAATACAGTTATGTATTTAAATGAAGATTCTAATAATTTATTTATATTGTTCTATAATTTCTTTTTTTCATATTGCGGGCATCCTTGATTACTGCATCAGTGTATACATATCCACTTCCTTTGTTTTAACAGCTAAATAATAGTCTGTTACACTGGTCTTAGATCTTTAGTGGTCTTCAGTTTTTTATTATAAATAGAACTGCAGTGAACTTTCATGTGCATGTCACTGCATGTGTTTCCTCAAGTATTTCCATAAAAGTGAATTCAGTGGGAGTAGAGTCAACGAATATACAGATTGAGTATCCCCTATCCAAATGCTTAGGCTCAAAAGTATTTAGGATTCAGAATATTTGCATTATACCTCACTGAGCATAATCCAAAATGTTCCAATGAGCAGTTTTCTTTTTTTTTCTTTTTTTCTTTTTTTTAGCATCATGCAAGTGCTCAAAAAGTTTCAGATTGTAAATCGTTTCAGATTTTAGATTTTTTGTATTTGGGGTGCTCAACCTGTATAAGTTTTTAATTTTCATAAGTACTTGTCACTCCCTTTATTTGGAGCTAAATATTGAAGGATGAGTAGGTGTGCATTAGGCAGACAAGGCAAAGAAAAGGCAGTGGAGGTGGAGTGATTCAAATTTAAGGAATAGTGTGTATACATCCTCACCCACGACTCTGGGGAGGTTTGCGAGGTCAGGACAGTGGAGGACCCTCTTAGACAAAAATTGTCTGAAAGGACCTCAACAGCCTTTTGAGTAGAAGTGTCATCCAATGTTAGAAGACCACAAAAGACTTGCTTATTTATTCATGCTGACATGTTAGAACGCTGAAGATGACTAATCAAAGCTTGGACAGATGCATGAGTTAAAATGTGTGTGGATGTTTTATAGTACAGTTAATTGACATCTCATTTTTAATTGTCAAGAAGCTAATATTTTTAGATTCTGAAGTCCTGTGTTCCCACAGTTATATTTCAGATTGCTTTACTGTGTTTAGGTACAGTTTAGTAAGAGACCCACTTACGTAAAAGGAAGTTGTTTAAAAGAAAAATGTGAGTTCTGTCATTGTTGAGTAGAAGCAGTAGACCTTGTGCTTCAAGTTTCCAAAAGATATAAACAGACCATTGCTGTTTGAGGAGATAGGATCTGACTTTTCATTTGATGCCATTATTTTAAATGAGCCTGTGTTATACTGCAGCTTAACAGTTACATTAAGGTCTTCTACCTTTTTTCTAAGCTTCAGATCACCAACATAGTTAAGTCACTGTAGTGATTTAATGTACCACTGCCATCATTATAAAAATGCAAGCAACACTAATTGTTGTTATTTTTCTGGTAGTACAGCATGGATTGTAGAAAATCATTGGTCAGAATTTTATAATTCACAAGGCAGCTAGGCCACTTTGCGACACTCCTGTCTTGCTCTAAAAACTCTTTTAAGTTTGTTTCTCTGCAGTTCAGAAACTACTGTTTCTTTACATCTCATTTTTGGTATTGAACAGCTGACCTACAGAGGGAGCCTTTGTTGGTGAATGAAGCACTAAATGTAAGTCACTGTAATGGTTTTGATTTTGTTGTTGGGTTTTTTGTTTTATTTTTTGGAAAGCTGGTGGGGAGGAGCCATCTAGGGGAGGGGTTGTCTGAGCATTTCAGTAGGACCAGGAGGCAGTTGGGTCAAGCTCAAGTTCAACATGCTGACAGCAGTTTTTACTTGCTGTTTTCCGTGTTGACCTGTGTCCTCTGGTAAACAACTCTGAACTTTGCATTTTGTAGTATGATAATGGGGTTGAAAATTGGATTTTGATGTCTTAAACCATCCCAGTGCTATATTAAGATAGATTTTAGTTTGAGAGTTAAAGTTGACTTTATGTTTTTAGAAGGCTTTTCCAAAAATACCAAACTGTAATTGCTAAGTATATATATTTTCCTAGATGGATCCTAATCCCCTTTGTGCTTTTTTTTTTTTAATTTTTAATTTTTTTATTTTAAAGATGTGGGGTACAATTCAGGGTTAGGTATACAAATGTTCATTATGCAGGTACATTTGTCCCTTTTGTGCTTGAAAGCGTGTTTTGTTTTGTTTTTGTCATAATGTATTTATAGCAAACCTAATTATTGTATCAGGAGTGAACATTTTGTAAAATGTTTGCAAATTTGCAGAAGTTGCATTCTCTCCAGTGCCCCTGGAGAAATCAGGACACTATGAGGCAACTGTGGGATTAGAGTACTTGCCTTACCTCATTAAAGCACCCTGTCTTATAGCTAGAAACTTATACAATCTGCTAAATAAGAAGGAAGGGAAAAGCCCCCACTTGATGTGGCTCAGGTTTTCCCTCCAAGAGTTAAAAAGATTTATACAGCTGGCCACTGTTGCAAGGCATGTTGTCCCAGCTACTCAGGAAACTGAGGTGGGAAGATGGTTTGAGCCTAGGAGTTCAAGTTCAGCCTCAGCAACATAGCAAGACCCTGTCTCTAAAAGAAAAAACAAATTTAATAAAATAAATTTAGAAAGTTAAAGAGATTCTCAATGGGACTGAAACCTACATAGCCAACTGGCATGTAGGTTGCTACTTCATCTTCTGAGTCCCCCAGCAGCTGCTTTTTCCCCAATCAAGCACAAATATGCACAGAATCTGTAGCTAGGACTTAGAACATTGTAGGATATTCTGAGACTCTCTCCCAGGTTTAAAAAAAAAAGTGATATTGACAAGATTTGCTAACAGAAAGTTTTGTGATAGTATCCTATAGTTTTTTAATTAAAAAAAAAAATCATGCAGGATCATTGGATGGGAAGAAAAGTACATAGAATTCACAAAATTTCTCTCTTATGTCTTACCCTTTAAAACAAGGAGAATAAACAGAGTGGGACAATAATTTGTTGAACTGAAACTTTTTCAAAGGGAAGATGCTCTGTGCACTTGAGCTTCTGGGTGAAATTAAAAAGAATATGTACCCCAGTTCCTTTGGTGTTTGTATAAATAACCAGGTTATGTAAATTGCCTTCTCCCCCACCCGACCCCCTTTTTTTTACCGTTTTTTGTGAGGCTGCCCATAAATACCTTTTATATTGTATATTTAGGTTGAAAATTCAGACTCTAGGACAAATGAAGAAATTCACAGCAAATCTTATAATAAAGAAGGTAAGTTGAGGAATTTCGTGGTAGTAATTTTAATATTAGTTTAGTTACCATCTGCTGAGTGTCTTCTATGTGCCAGACCTCGTGCTGATTACTTTGCAAATTTTCCTTCATTTAATGTATATAATCCAGTAAAGTGAATAATAGCATCACATCTACAGTTGAGGAAAGCGAAGCTCAGAGAGGTCAAGTGACTCGTTCCAGGCCGTTCAACTTATAAGTGGTGTCTTGCCTTAAAGCGACTAGAATTTTGTCATTCACTTTACAGTGGACTCAATCTAATGTGAATACAAAATGCATAGTCCCCTGTGGTTTGCAGGTACTTGGCTATGAGGTGTTAACTTCTAACAGGCAGTCTCAGGATGATGGCAGATCAGGAATTTCATATTTATGTGGATCATCTCCTTGGGTTAGATCTGGCGGCTGTGCAGGCCCCCAGCTCCAGACGGGTAACTCCTTTCTCAAACAGAACATGGAATTTTGTTGGCATCTACTAATTTTGATTTCCTATTTCAAGAATGGAGAAAGAGGTTCTATTCGCTTACACAGTTATTTTTATAACATCTTAGACTGTATTTCAGATGGAAGCAAAGCAGTGATAATTATCAGCATCCATGTACTGCTCACCTAGTTTTGTCATATCTCCAAATTTAGTGTATTTGTTTCACATGTCTTTTAAAATAATGTATCAGATACAGTTGAATCCCCATTTACCCCTTCACACTCCCAGCCTCTTTCCCTTTTATCCCACTCCAAAGGGAACCAAAGGGAACCACGTTCTGCATTTGATGCGTATGGTTTCATAACCATTGTTGCTTACTTTAGGTAAATGATCTCCCAGTATGTAAACATCTCCACCTTATTGCTCATTCAGCAGTGTGTTCTGAGATTGTGACCTGTTGATTTGTATAACTCTAGTTACTTAATTTTAATTACTATTGAATATACCGCAGTTATTATTTCTTTTTCTTTTGCTGGGTACATTAGGCTTTTGCAACGTTTCCCCATTATAAGAGTGCTCCTGTGCCTGCTCTCCTACCTGTTTGCCAGTGCACAGTGTATATGCATTTCTAGGTATGGAACTGCTTAGTCACAAGCACCTCTTCACCTTTACTGAATGTGCCTAATTGACCTCAAGTGGTAAACTACTTGTTCATTTGCGACTGTTCACCTCAATACTGGGTATTTTGGTTTTTAGGTTAGAAAATATAGTTTGTTTAAAAAGGAAATTTGAGAGGGGGGTAAAAAAGAGGAGATTCACCTCCCCAAGGTAGGGGAGGGAGCCAAAGCTTAAGAAAACATGGCCTGGCCATAGCTCAAAGAGCACATGGCCACACTATAGACTAGCAAGGCAATGACCTGATATTGTTATACTGATGAATGTTTGCTTATCTGATGACTGTGATACTACTATTTTTTATTGATACTTCTTACTACACAAACTTGGAGAGGAAGCGGCTTTCAAACCAGCCGTGTGAAGTCCAGTGTTGTGACCCCAGACGTGTTACTTCCCTCCTTGAATTCCATTTACTCACATCTAAAAATGGAAAAAAATAGAACTTGACTGACAGTGTTGTATGGAGGATTCCATCAAAATCACTCATGAGCTAGCTACTGCATTGCCTTGTACACAGCTGGGACTCAATGAAATTACTGATTTGTTTCCCCCTACCCACCCCCACACACATCTAAAATAAGTATTGGAATAGAAGAATGAGATTTTTTTCTGTTTTGTTTCTGTTACTCAGAGATATCCCGTGGCAGAAAAGACAACACAGAAACCATAAAAGGTCACAGTATCGAAGCAGGTCCTAAACAGGTGCGTTTTCATAGTAAGCTAAAGCGTTTCGTGGTCTATATGTAGTATTTTTACCGATGCACAAAGAAAGGCTCCACTTCTTTGTATAAATTAAATATTAAATGGATGTAATAAGAGTTCTGCCTATCACTTTTACCTGTTTATATCCTTATAACGTTTAGTTCATTGACAGGTCCCAGGATTATTTAGAAGTCAGACAGTCAGAATGTGTTTTTGTGTACTGCCATTTTTTTCTTCACAAATGATAATCTTTTATTATAGAAAAAGCATCCCAAATACAGGATTTCGTAAGCACTGGTCATTGAACAAGTGCCACTTTAAATACAAAGTTAAGTGGCAAAACTTACAAGCATTTTGCCTCTAGGAGAAAACATAATGTTCTCCTGCAGAGGTGATCCCACCCAGAACAAATGTGACTCCATCTCCCACGAGGGCATCAGATTTGCTTTTTTAGCACACTGCCCATTTTAACAATTTCAAATGATGGCAAGAGGTGGCATTGAATATATTACTAAAAATGCTTGTTTTTAACTTTCTGGTGACAATTCAAAAAAAGACTCTATATCCCACTTTATGACAGAGTTTCAGTTGAGCCTGTGGTCTGAGTATTTTAAAGGAAGCTATGGGACACTATTTGCACATAGACCTGTATCCTTCCTGATAAGCCCATTTTTTTAATGAGCCACTAAGAGAGTTAGAAAAACACTACCAATGAAATTATGACATGCCATTGATTGTAAGAGATAGCTTGACTTCAAAGATGGCAAAATGAGAAATGATTTTTTAAGAAACATATGTTCTAGAATTGTTGAATATAGTGTGTAGCCAGTTGGATGTTTTGTATGAATTTACATTTAAATCAAAACACTCCCCCCACCAGTGTGGAAGTGTTCCCTTTTCTCCACATCCTCACTAGCATCTGTTGTTTTTTGTTTTATTAATCATGGCCATTCTTACTGGAGTTAGGTGATATCTCAACATGGTTGCGATTTGTATTTCTCTGATGATTAGTGAGGCTGAGCATTTTTTCATGTGTTAATATAATCATTCTTAATTCCAGGTTGAAGAGGAAGAAAAACCTATGCCTAAAAGAAAAAGAAAGAAGCATTATCCCTCTTCAGACGATGAACTGGGTATTTAGAATATATGTTTCTGTTTTAGATGTCTTTGAAAATCACATTTTACATCTTAAAGAGTAGATCAGTAACAGAATTTTTCAGGGTAGTACTGTCTGCTTCACAACTCTTGAAGCTAAATTGTTTCTAGACTAACTTGATACCTCCAGAGTATTTTCTAGAAATTAGATTGTTTTCTGTAGAAATCCCAATCCCTAGAACTCACACATGCCCAGGCTCCCTCTGTAACACAGGTGGGACCCAGCCAGGTGCCACTGCATTCTATTATTTATGTCACGAGCAGATGCCCTGTAGAGTCAATGAAACACTTAAGTCCAGGTGTATCTAATATCCCTTGTGTGTTTCATACTGTTGATTTTCTCATGGTCTGTAGCAGTGCTATCTAGTAGAACTGCGGTGATGGAAATATTTTATATTTATTTTGTCTAGTATGGTGGCTACTAGCCACATGTGACTGTTGAGCACTTGAATGTGGTTAGTGTGAGAGACTGAGTTTTTTATTTTAATTATTTTAAATGTCAATAGCCCCATGTGGCTACTAACTGTCATATTGAACAGTGCAGGGACCTTTACTACATAACACAGAGTACAAATACAGTATTTATTAGATGAATACATAGAGTGAAGAGTCAAGAACTTTTCGGTTTTGATTAGGAGCATGTGATTATCTTATAACAGTTTATTGAGTTCATACCATATTCAGGTACTGTCCATAGTACATCATATACATTCCCATTTAATCTTTACAGTAACTCTGTGAGTCGGTGTCGTCACCATCGTAAAGAAGTTAAGATTTTGAAAGATTATGACTTTACGTCCACAAAGTAAATCTGATTCTAAAGTCCATGGTCTCAGTAACAAATTTATACCTTTTAGGTGGTAACTCATTCAAGACGTTGAAGTTAAAGTCTCTCTCAGAACTATGCACTAAGCCCTTTTCCATAGAAGGTGCTACTTCGTTGATGTCATATGCATATTTGGGGATTTTTTATTTTATTTCACTGTTAACTTTGCCAGAGCCAAAGGCTGGTGATCAGTGTCAAATCACATGACATTATGAATATATTTAGAATGACTTTTGGTTTCTCCGTATCACAAGCCTAAGAAAGAAGGCTCAAACTGCCTTAAAATAGAACTGTGCTTCATTTTTCATTTAGTTTTTTCCTTTGTGATTCTGTCTAAACTGATTTACAGATGATAATCCAGATGTCCTGGATTCCAGAATAGAAACAGCACAGAGGCAGTGTTCTGAAACTGAGCCACACGACTCAAAGGTATTTTTTCCACATATTAATTTTAAGTTTTGGGAGTAAGCTAATTACGTCATTGTGAATACTTAATATACTTTTTTTTTTTCATTTTAGTATCCCTTTTACTTTGTATATCTTACTTTAGTATCACTCTTACTTTATTTATCTTATTTATTATAAAAAGTGTGTATATTTTACTCCCTCCAAAAATCAAATGTTGCACTTTATAATTCTTAAACTGCAAGATTATATTAACATAACAATTTAGTCATTGCTTGTGTTTTGTTCAGTAGTATTATTGACTTCTTATGGTTTCTAGGTACTTTCTTCCAAAGTATATGTGCTTTATCACAAAATACTTGTACCAAAATATTGAACTGTGGTGATTGATACATATTTACTCTAAAATTTTACTACTCTGTCTTCTCTCTAGCTTACCTTCTGCCTCCAAAATCTGGATAATCTGGATTGGCCTCATTTAGTGCCTTTTTTCCTCTGGTCTTGTTCTTACTTTATAACTCAGAGAAGCAACTCACAAATTTTTACTACTGCCCTGTCTTGTTGTTGGCCCAGATTTCTGTTTCCTCCCGGATACTACTTCTTGAGTGCTCTTCATATCTGAGACTTGGTACTCTAAAACTTCTCAATTGTCTATCCAGACTAGCACAATCTCCTCCTCTCTCTTGTCCTAATTAGTATTTTTCCACTTTATTCCAAAAGTGCTTAAGTCGGGTTACAGAAATATTTGCACCAACTTCCAGCTCACTAAAACCAATCCAGAGTCTCCCTCCCGCCTACCGTCAATAACTGGTGAACGAAATAAAAAGTAAGAAAATGCTTAACAACCAAAGATGGAAAGGGACATGTTGTCAGTTGGTCATGACCAAGGAAAGAAATGGACTTTTTAACCCATCCCTCACCTTGCCCTGTCTAGAACAAGAATCTTGAGACAGTATTCCTAAATTTGAAAAGAAACAGATTGAAAAAGATACCTGCACACACATGTTTATTGCAGTATTATTCACAATAGCAAAAACATGGGACCAACTGTGCTGCTCATAGAAAGAGGACTGGATAAAAAAAATATACATATACACAGAGAATTACACAGCCATAAAAAAGGACAAAATTATGAACTTCGCAGCAACTTGGATGGACTTAGAGTCTGTAATACTGAGTGATCTATCACAGAAACAAAGAAGTGAATATTACATGTTCTCACTCTTAAGCGGACCTTGAGCAATTATCATAATACTATAAGAAAAGGATTGGCAGTAGTGGGAAACTTCCAGGGGTAGGGATGGGCAGTAGTGAGAATCTGCGGGGGGTGGGGGGGTCACAACATTAACAAGGGTAACTGCAGTGAACATTTGTATACCTAACCTTGAGTTGTACCCCACATTTTTAAAATAAAAAATTTTAAAAATAAATAAAAAGGGGACATGTGAAGAAAAGAAACAGATTGAAGGGGTATCTTTTAATTTTCCCTTCAATTTCATGACTTTTTTAAAATATTAAATTTAAATAAGCTTTAACTTGACTATTTTCATTAAATTTTATACACAGATAGTATTTTCAGGCATTACAAATAATTTTTTCTTGCACAAAACACTTTGTAATAGCATTTATTTAATACTACATTTCATGTTAATATTAGTAATTTTGGGGCAGTAAGTTGGGAGTAATTTTATCATCCCTCCTACAGTTTTGTATGTAATAAGCTTGTGTCACTTTGTAAAAACAAAGTCATTGTAAAAAGTGTAGGACAAGACTCAAAGACTAAAACTGAATAAGGAAAAAATGTCAAGCTTGAAAAAATAAAAGCAGAGAATGAAATATGAGTTGCGTGCACGTCATCAGGATCTGATTAAGTGCTTACATGATCAAATGCTGGCTCTGAAAGAACCAATTCAAAAGCAGAAATGCAGTTCATTCAGTGGTTTGAAGACTTGGGCAGTGCATCTTCAGACCCTTTATGAAGCTGATAAAAGAGTAGATGTTCCAGCTGAAGTGAGGGAGGGGACCCTTAAAACTTCTGTCTGTTCCCAGACCCCCTCCCCCACCCCCCCTCCCCCACACACACTGTGAAGAGGTTCCAGGCTGAAAGTCACAGCGTAATAAGAGTCTCAGTGTTGATAAAGTCAGAGCGAATAGGTTGCTCTTGGCTTTGCCAAATGGGTTGACCATCCATCCTCTAACCAGTATCCTCCAGTTGGGTGTGGGACAAACCACTGAGGTGTGAGAAGAAATGGCAGAACCACTATTTATATCTGCCTTTTACCTAAAAATGTTTAAAATTCAGTACTACTAACATTCAATATATAGATTGGCCCTGGTGCCATCACTGAAAGTGAGCTCACAGCTGATATCACTTGTCAGTCACATGGTCGCAATTGCATGTGCATTCTGTTTTATGTATTTTTCTTTATGTGCTATATTAGCACTACAGTGTAAACATTTTGGTGTTTCGTGCTCAGAACTTTTTTGTTTACACGGTGAATAATTTAACTGTTGAGAGGTCACTGCTCCAGGTCCACCCATCTGGATACCCAGAAATTCTCTTTGGCACCTTCCGATTCCTTTCTACTAGTCCCTGCCCTCCACCACTCCACAAAGAAAAAAAATCTGTTGCCAGTTTCTATCAGTTCTTCTTTTGGAGTTTCTCTCAAAAGGACAAAATCCAGGCTGAAAAGGAGGAGAACAATTTTTACTTCGCAGAAAAAAAAATAAATAATGGCATTGCCATTTTATGGTTGAACCTTATTATGCTTTTCTGCCTTCAGAACTCTTATATTTTTAATAGTCTCACTCGCAGCAATAATAATGGCTTTTCAAAAACTTTTTTTAAAAAGTGATTCTAAAGGATAGGCAGGACTTTATTTTTAAATAGAAAGAAAATGTTTGGGGAGGGTGAATGGAGGCAGGGTTGAGTTTGAAAAAGAAAGTTGTCTTGTTCAACTTTTCTATAGGAAGAACACTCTGGAGATTTGGAAGAATTGCCTAAAACAAGTTCTAAAATAAACAGTACTGCCTTGAGGACCGTAGAAGAAAAAGGTGAGTAAGTTAACTGCTCAGATCAGTTGAGAGACAGCTTTCAAAGCAGTCGGGGCATCTCTCACCTGCTTCCCCAGCTGAAGCTTCTGTTTTGTTCATTTGCTTTCGCTGCGTCAGATCAAGTCTGTGCTTATGATTAGTAAGGCTTGGAGTCGTTTCTAATTTGGATCCTACCCTACCCAAAGTGTGCTCCTTGTCAGTTAACCATACTCAGTCTCATTAATTTTGGTGGTGGAAGCATGAAAATGGAGTGTGTGTGCATGTGTGGCTGAGGCTGTGCAGGTCCCCCAGGCAGGTGTCTTAATAGGGAAGGCTGCCTATAGTCGCCAGTAGGGAACTGAACTCTGCTTTTTCTGCAGATGAGTATAGCAGCAGTGAAGCTACCGGCGAAAAGGCAGAGCAGAATGATGATGACAACATAAAATCTCAGGAGGTGAGAACATTATTCATGTTTATTTGTTCAAAATTATTTAAATACTAAAAGCAAATTACATGTGTTAAGTACTATTACCTAAAGTTTTTCTTAAGTACTTTTGAAGGAGCTTTTTTGTTTTCATTTTAGTATAATGGGGCACCATTTTTTACAGTGCATTTTATCAGTGTCATTATGATTAATTTTGTTCTCTTCAACTTTGTTTCATCATAACATCTGTATGAGACCTACTTATATCATGGCCAGATAGGATCAGCTTGATGCTCTCCATTAGTTCCACGGTCATGTTCCTGGCCTTGCAGCTTACTTACTTCTGCCAGGTCAGGCACCAGGACTTGGCAGCAGGCAAGAGGCAGCTTCAGCCGTGGAGTCCAGCCAGTGTGAAGTGGGAGCAGCAGCAAGAGGGTGTGCAGAAGGCGCGCAGGGAGTGCCCGAGGGAACTGGTTTTTATAAGCCAAGGTCATGGGTTCCTGGGAGGCTGCAGGTGCAGACAGACCTCTCCAGCCCTGCCTACTCTAAGCCCATTGGGATTTGCAGGGAGCCCATGGGGCAGAGGATTGCAGTGACCTGAGACTGAGCCCTATAAATCAAGAAGCACAGCCTGTACACTGGCCAGATATTCTGGATAACCATTGCCAAGTTTACCAGTTTTTGTTGTTGTTGTTGTTGTTGTTTATCCTCTCATACTTCTATGTGAGAAGTATGGGGATATCTTAGGCTAAATCCCAACTTATATGGACATATGTATTTATTACAGAATTAAAAGGTAGCACTTTTATTACCTCATTGTCTCATTAATTCTCACAAATTCATGAATTCATATGACAGTTATCAGTATCTATCAAGGGAGAGAAATTAGTAAAAACTAAGCCCAAGAGCACATACTTTTTAAGTGACAAAGCTAGGATTTGAGCCCTTTTAGGAAGAATTTCTAAATCTAATTTTGAGAAAACAAACTATGTGTATAATAGATGATAATTTTTTTTTTTTATTTCCCACATAGGAAGATCAGCCGATAATTATTAAAAGGAAAAGAGGAAGACCTCGCAAATACCCTGTAGAAGCAGCATTAAAAATGAGTAGGTATTTGGTATGTTTTCAGTTCACACACAAGAAATTTTCAAACTGATTTTCTAAATGAGATTTTCCTTTTTTTTTTAGAGGAGGACTCCAAAACAGATACTGGCATTGTCACTGTAAGTAATTGCAAAAAATGAAAACTTCAACTTCAGATTCTTGCTCTTGTTGTGGAAAGCGTGAACTGCAATGTCTAGTATTCTGAACTACTTTATTTTCTTTAAGTACTTTTAAGTATTTTAAGAACACTGAGTAACCATTCAAATATTTTGATTAGTAGTATCTTCATATAAATAAAATTACATTAGTTTTTCTTCATTCTGATTTCATCCTCACTTAAGAGTTTGATTGATTATTTAAAAATTATCTAGGGCTCACCTTGTTGTGGTCACCTTTGGTTAACATAGAAATTAGCATTTTATATGATTTTGAGATAGTGGTTTCTTTATGGAAATCCCTGAGTTATCTTAGTATCTACTGTCCATAGAATTATTTTTGTCCTAAAATGTGCACCAGTTTCAGAGCAGGAAATTTCTAAGTTATGTTTCACCTTTTTGAACGTGCTTTATCTGTGACCCTGAAATACATACCCAGTGAAATCATTGTGCCAAGATTTCATTGCATGCATTTCAATGACAGCATTATAAAGATGACAGACATATGTCCTCTGACCTAACAAAAGCACATGAGATTCAAGCCTCAGCTTTGTCACTTACTCCCGGGCCTGTGACTCAGGGCCAGTGGTGAACCTCTAAAGATTCTGTTTTCTTAAATAAAGTGGTGTAATGATCCCTGCAGTACTTATAGAATGATTATAAGACAACAAAACCAGAGAACCACATGTGAATGCATTTACCAACATGTGAAATGGTTTGCACTGGGGGAACATTAACCACAGTGGCCATGCCGCGTTGCCTCCAGTGCTTGTCCTCCAGCAGGGCAGACAGGGACAAGGCTTGTGGGAAAAACCATGTGCAGAAGAAGCACAGGCACCCACATTTGCTAACGTATCCATAATCAACTGCAGAAAATAGTTCCATACATTCTGCATATATAAAGAGAGACCCTAAACCTTTACGCTGTTAATTGCCTTTCTAGGTCATGGTGATAAACTGCTTATTTCAGTTTTTATTTGTTTAAACGTAGGTAGAACAGTCTCCACCTAGCAGCAAACTGAAAGTAATGCAAACGGGTATGTACCTACAGCATTCCTCTGTGTATGGTCTGAGGAAGGGATGGGGAGAGTGATGTTGGAGAATATTTTGGACTTTCATTCTGTTTCTCGTTGAAATGGATGGTCTCGGTAAAAGCAGTGATTCATATAGCTGTGAGATCCAAATAGCTACTGGCGTACAGAGTCCAGGACTCAAGAGATGAAATTGTTTTGAGTATTTTTGTCCTCATTCCAAGGAGAAAAAACTATTCCAAAATGTTGATAATGATTAGCTCTGGGTAGTGGAATAATGGGAACATTACTTATTATTTGTTACTGTTGCATACATTTTTCAGATTTTTTACAGTATGTATAAATTTTATAGTTTAAAATTGTTTACATAAAAGCAGGAAGAGCCATTGGGCTTTAAACGGTTGATACAAGAAAGTATTCACGTGACAGCTATTTTGTATCAAATAGCATGGTTTGGTCAGGTTAGGAAAGTACATATTCTGATCAACAAAATAAAACAAATAGGTAATGTAAAATTTTTCTACATTTAACTATATTATCTTGTGGTCATACTTCAGTTTTTCTTTCTTGCCTCTTAGTAAATTAAGGTTTATTTTTAAAAGGGTGAGGAAGTTCTGTATATGTTTTGCTTATAACCAGTTTTTATTAATAATTTCATAATATTTAAATCCATACAACAAGAGATGTCTATAACTTGAGTGGCCTTTATGGCGGCGGGGGGTGGTTTGAGTTCTCGCTGATCTCAGCTTATGGCAGCTTTGAATTCCTGGGTTCAGTGGGTTCAGGCAATCCTGCCTCAGCCTCCCAACTAGCTAGGACTATGGGCACATGCCACGATGCCCAGCTAATTTTTTGTTTTTTTGTAAAGATGAAGTCTTGTTTTGTTACCTAGGCTAATCTCTAACTCCTGGGCTCAAACAATCCACTGGTCTCCCTCCCAAAGTATTGGATTATAGGCGTGAGCCACCACACCCAGCTGAATTCCTTTTAAAGATTCTAGTTTGAGCTATGTGATTATGTTTTGGAGTTGTTATTTAAATAACAGTAATTTTCTTTAAAAATACCAGAATCTGAGTATTGATGATCAGTTTAAGACAGACTTCTTTGTTGGCCTTTCTGGTGGGTTAACTTTTTCATATTCATAAGTTTATTAAACTTGCAAAAAAGGGCAATTACTAGTCTTCATCACTACTAAGTACTTTGTTTTTGAGTTTCTGATAAATATCCCCATAATTTCAGCTTCAAATAATCTTCATATTTTTAAAACCAGGATACATTCTCAGAAAATTATAACATCTACAGAATGAAAAAGCATAAAGAATAGGCATGCACTGCTTACAAATAGGCTTATAACATGCATATTTTTAGTTACCATGACATAACTAAATTATTTTGGACTCAAACAAATTCCATCTTTCAGTCTAGTTGTCAGTTATGTGACTTCGAACAAATTGTATAACTCAGGTTACTCAGGCTGGATACTGTGAACTGGAAATGTAATACTTAACAGAGCTACATTGAGATTTAAAGGTACAAGTTAAGTTATCCTTATCCCCTGACAGGCTCAGTGGCTCACACCTATTATCCTAACTACTCAGAAGGACAAGGCAGGAGGATCACATCATGCTAGCAGTTCAAGACTAGCCTGGGCAGCATAATGAGATCCTGTCTCTTAGGGAAAAAAAAATACTAATTAGCTGGACATGGTGGTGGCACACATCTGTAGTCCCGGCTATTCTGAAGGCTGAGGCAAGAGGCTCACTTGAACCTAGGAGTTCAAGGCTGCAGGGAGCTATGATCACACCACTGTATTCCAACCTGGGCAACAGAGTGAGATCCTATCTCTTAAAAAAAAAAAAAAAAGAGAGAGAGAGAAAGAAAAGAGAAAGTATTCCTTATCCAAAATACTTGGGGTTTTAGATTTTTTTCCAGATTTGGAATATTTGCATTTACCTTGTGCATCCCTAATCCAAAAATCCAGAAGGCTCCAGTGAGCATTTCCTTTGAGTGTCATGTTGGCACTTAGAAGTTTCAGATTTTCTAACATTTCGGATTTTGGGATTAGGGTGCTCAACCTATATATCACCTTGACTTAGAGTTACTCGTTTTGTGGGCTCCTTGCTCGCCCCTTTCCTCCTCCCTTTCTGGGGTCACAGCATTTGAGCTAAAAAGTACCATAAAGGTGGTCTAACCCAATGTCTTATCTTACAGATGAGGCTCAGGGAAACTAAGTAATTTGTCCAGAGCACATAGTTAATTTTTTGCAGATCTGAAATGAACTTGTTTCCTGACTTAAATTCTGTTATACTCTCTGCTAGGTATTCTGATTCTGTCTTTACCTGACTGATACAAAATAATGACAGTCAATATCAGTGCACTAATTAGCACTGATACATTGGCAGATATGCTAGACTGTCTGTTGAATTTTAATTTTACAGTAGTAAAGTATTAATGCAGAGATTTCCCTTTTCTTAAAGACGAGTCCAATAAGGAAACAGCTAACCTACAGGAAAGAAGTATAAGCACTGTAAGTGTTCATTTTCTTATCAAAATATGTCCTTTAGAAACCACCTTAATAAATGCCCATTTGACCACCCTTTCAACTTTAATTGTGTTGCTTCTAGGATGATGGTGAAGAAAAAGCCATAGCAAGTGTGCGTCGGAGAGGAAGAAAGCCCAAACGTTCACTCACTCTATCAGATGATGCTGGTATGTTTCTAGCAAATTCTTAATTGCAGGATCTTATTATTTCAAAATCACCTTTATAAGAGTTTTTTCTTTGGATGAGGAAAAATCCAGTGGGATACAACTGTATTAATATTACATAAATATGTGTGAAATAGGTTTAATCCCATGTCAGAAATGGTACATCCCAGATGCTTTTCTGAGTACATGTGAATTTTTTATGAATGCTGGCTGTGAACTGCATAAGTAAACTATCCCAAATGTGTTTGAAATTAAGTTAAACAGTTGTGAATTGCAAGTGCTGAAACAGAAAGGAAGTGGAAAGCCACTTCTCTGCCTCCAAGTCCCTCATAGCCTAAGTTCTAAAACTCCATGATTCTCTCCCATGGAAGTGTCTTTGGAAATTGTACGATCCAGATGTCACCCTTCTATTTGAACAGAATCCTCAGAGCCAGAAAGAAAACGCCAGAAATCAGTTTCTGAAGCAACCGAGGACAGGAACGAGCAGGAGTCAGATGAGGAAGAGGAAGAGGAGGAAGAGGATGAGCCCTCAGGAGCCACCACCAGATCTGCTACCAGATCAGAGGCCCAGAGGTAATGAGGGCCACTTGGAGCTGCCAGAAACCTTCACTAGCTTCTCCCGAAAACAGCTTTGGGTTTCTGAGATTCTCTTTGAGCTGAATCGTTCAGCCACAGCGGAATCATTCCTTTTACTTTACTTTATCTGCAGCTGAGGGCACACGCACTTGGCCCTCTGGTTCTTCCTGGAGAACACAGTTTCTCTCCTAAACTGTTTTTGGGGGGATTACTTCAGAGTCTTGGCCAGGCTTTAAATGCCTACTTGGTGGAACCCATTCAATTATTTTACAAGTATTTTTGGAGCATTCACCATGTCTCAGACATGGTGTTGAGCACCATTAGTGAATTCAAAGATACTTAAAACACGGTCCCAGCTCACAGCATGCCTGACTCCAGCAAGCAGGGGAACCAGGCCCAACACCGCTGAGTTGCAAGCACCTTAAGGACCAGTGATATGCAATGGGTTGATCTGAAGAAGTTGCCCAACTTGGCCATTTTTGACTTACATAATTGCCTATATTCTCCAAAGTGTGTTCTCAAACCCTAGTATAGCCAGAAGCCTCTGGGGAAAAGAGTACCTTGGTTAAATGAGTTTAGAGTGCCAGTGAACTCTCCCCTTCTTGTGTGTCACAATGTTCATTAGAATAGTAAGGGTTGGGCAGAGGCCTAAAAGGAAGAAGCCTGTGGAGCTTTGTTTTAACAAGCATTATTTGCCAGTTATATTCCCCTTCCCACCTGTGTCATACACCTGTGCGCATCGTCCAGGGTTCCTTTCCTTGCAGCATTTTGAGAAATGGTGCCAAACTATATAGTCTTATCCTAAACAAGAATATTTTCCATTTTTAATGCGATTCACAAGCTGTTAATCGTGGTATCATCTTGTTTTAATTTTAGTTACCTAAGGTTAATCAAAAAGTTCAGGTTATTAACATCTTATTAACATATTATGAGAGTAATAATATCTTATATTTACATAAAGATTTAAAATCAACCTGTTTCTAATTCCTCCATCCTTGCTGATTTCTCAAAGAATCATATTTTATAACCAAAAATCTCCAGGAGCTCACATGGCTAAAGGTAAGGTGCTTTCATATTCGTCGTCTTAGGCAGGGCAGCTCAGACAACTAGAAGAGAAGGCACAGAGTCAAGACTGCTGTTGATAAGAGAGGGTGGGAGTGCTGGAGCCCGCCCTCCTGCATTCAGGTACAGCACATCCCGCCAAAACCACCGCCTGCTTCTCAAGCAGTAGTGGGAAGACCACCCAGTACAGCAGGGTTCAGCTCAGAGAAAGTTCCATAGGCTTTCCAGCTGTCTTTGAGTGAGTGTCTAGAAAGAGCTATCAGATTTTCCTTTTGAAAGTTCTTTAAAAATAAATCTTACTTGATTTATGTGATTTTATAACCACCTGAATTATCAGTGCTCTTCATTAATGTACTTTAGGAACTTTTGATTTACCAATGAATTTTTTGCTACTTAGATAGGCAGTAGTTGATTGGTTCAGGGCCCTGGCGTCTCCATAATTCCACAGATTCTCCGGGCTGGGTGGGCTCTTGGAGGTCATCTTTGGCTGCAAGCCCGCCGGTGCCTGAATCATTGCACCTGCAGCTCCTCTGAAGGGCCTTTCTGCTTCTGCTGTGCTCCCACGGCAGGGAAAGCCGCTGCCTCCTTGGTGCTCTCTTCCTCGTGTTTGGCAGCTCTGCTCTTGGTTCTGGCACTCTAGTACTACTTCTGGAGCCTTCTGTATATTTTCTTCCTCTTAAATATTTGAGGGCAGCTTCCAGGTATTCTCTTCTTGCTCTTGGAGCCCCTCATCATCCTTGTCTGCTGTCCGTAGTTTGTCTGCAGCCTCTTTAAGAAGCAAACAGTCTGCACCAGGTGTCGTCTGATGAATTCAGGAGAGGGCTATCCTGTCCTCCTTCTGGATAACACTTCAGCATACATCCACATCACTCATATGGAACCATACACCAGCTAAACAAGTGGTTTTTTTGTTGTTTTTGCTTAGCTTTCACTGGTAAGTCAGATCTCTTCTTATCTGATTCTCGTGCAGTTGACTATTTGGGTCTTAACATTGAGGTGTGTGAATTGTTCTTTCATTCACCTTGGCCCCTTATTCTATACCCTGACGAGCTCTTCTGGGATCTTTATTTTCTCAGCCAACATATTTTCTGTTTTTCATGAATCCATCTTTTTTTAAATCACAATAAAATGTACAGCGTAAGAGCAAAGACAAAGTCATGCAAGACTTTATTGTAGGTGACATTACGACCTCCTTGCTAGCAACGAACGGTCAAGAAGGCCAGACATATTCCTGCTTTTGGTCCCCACTTCTTTGACTTGCTTTCAAGGAGCCTCACCCTCCGTAGTCCAGGGACCAGAGTATTCGATGCCACTATTGCCCAGTGTTTTATAATCTGTTTCAGAAAGCATCGTAGCGAGCCATGTACACGTGCAACATCCAAACTTGGCAGCCCAGAAACAGTTTCTCTTAGAAATCGCCAAAAATTAGCAAAAGAGAAGTTACCTACCAGTGAAAAAGTTAGTAAGTCTCCCCATTAGGAAGGTAAGTCCCTGTGACACTTTAAGTCATCTTTAATCCCCGAGACTACTTTGGGTGTAGTAATGCTTTCTTCCTAATTCACTTTAAGATTTTCATTTAACCAAATGACTATCTCTGGGGATCACTGGTTTCCACGAAAAAGAGGAAGGGAAGGGCGGCAGAAGGCGTCTCGTGGCCTCACCACCTGGCCTTGCCACGGGGACCTACTGCACAGGCTGGTCTCTGACACCCGAGAGCCTTATCTGCCATCTCCCGTCTGCCAAACCCAGAGTCGAGGCAGTGTGGCAACAGCCCAGAGTCGCGTGTTTTAGCCAAAACATTGGAGAAGGGATGAGGCAGCAGAGTAAAGCCCCTCTTTTAGACACAGCCGCTGCCAGCTCACACCTCTGCTGCAGCCTGCCTCATCCAGCGCTTCCCACAGTCGCCCTGAGCCTGCCTTCCTTGCCTTTGCTTGTTCAATGAGGCGTTCCCTGGCCACCGGCTCCCCAGGAAGCCAGCGCCTTTCCATCCTTCATGCCTCCTTCTTCAGAACATCTTCTCCACCTGCTTCAGCCCACCCTCATCTCTCCTTCATGCTGTACTTCTTGTCAGTCCTGGGCAGTTGAGATGCTGTGTATCGTTGCTTTGCTACGTTAGTTTTTGTTTCCCCTCTGAACTCTTAGTTTCTTCCTTGAAATCAGGAACTGTCTTACCTTCTGTACATTATCATGTTCAAAATACAAGACTCTTCACTGTATGCAAAAACATCTCTTGTCACACTTAGCTCTTCACAACATACTTGTGTGTCTGCATCACTGTTGTCATGTTATGGACAAGAAAGCAAATACTAAAGTGCCAGGCACTTCTCATAGATGCTCTCATTTAATCTTTATTAAGTGAAATGTAGCATTTATCCTTATTTCATATGTTAGGTGAAGTTGTGAGTGCAACTTCTCAATGTTGAATGTGTAGACAAATCACCTGAAGCTTTTGGTAAAATGTAGCTTCCGGGTCTGCAGGTCATGGTGGGCCTGGGAGTCGGCATTTCTAACAAGCTCCAGGTGACTGATGTCTCTGGTCACAGACCACTGTCTGGGAGGAATGCGGGGGCCTGGATGAGCTACTGAGATCCCATGGCTGGGAAGAAGCACCGGACTCAGCTTATGCTTTCTGCCTTGTGCCACACATGGCAGCTCTTCATGAAAGAGGTGTTTGTTGAGTGCCTCGTGGCTTTCCTCGGGCACCGTTTGAAATGGGTTGTCAGCAAACACTGCTGCTTCAGCTTTTGACAGCACAGGCATCGGTGACTTTATGCCAAAACCACATCATCTGCAACAATTTTTTTAGAAGCAGGGTCTTGCTGTCATCCAGGCTGGAGTGCAGTGGCGCAGTCGTAGCTCGCTCACAGCCTCGATCTCTTGGGCTCAAACAATCCTCCTGCCTCAGCCTCTCAAGCAGTTGGGACTATAGGTGCACACCACCTCGCCCAGCTAATTTATTTTATTTTTTGTGAAACAGGGCCTCGCTTTGTTGACCAGGCTGGTTTTGAGTCGGCCTCAAGTGGTCCTCCTTCCTCAGCCCCCGCTCAAAGTTCTGGGATTGCAGGCATGAGCCACCGCACCCAGCCACCTGCCACAATTTTTGACTCAGTTTGAGTTCATTTACTTTTGCTGCCAAAGGAATAATAAACCAAAGATGTCTTCATATCCATCAAGTACCAGTGCCCGTCTCCTGCAGTGTTAGTTTTCCAAATCTTTGTATTTGTTGATAAGGTGTTTACCGCCTACTTGGCATGTGCTGGGCACGCAGGTTAGAAAAATGACTAAATCTGCAACTGCCCTTGAGAAGCTTCTTCTCTAATGAGAGGCATAGATATGCAGATGACTTACAAACTTTTTTGACAGAAGCCTACAGTAAGAATATATGTTGTACCTCTGAATCTTAAAATACATATATACGTTACAGTTGCAGTACAGCCGGTGCCCATATTCTTGCTGCTGTACCTGAAACCAAATTTTCCTTAGTCAAATTTAATAGATGTGATGCCAGTGGCATCTTCTGTTGTGTTCTATTAATATGTTGTTTTAAAATACTGACTGAAACCTGCCGTTTGAGAAAGCTGTGCATTGATTACAACAGTAAGTTCTGTGGTGAACCTCTAAGGTGCCACGGGCCTTCCCAAGGAGCAGCTTGTTCTGTGATGCAGAAGACTTCTCAGGGGAGTGCTTGTGACCTGGGGAGTGTGTCTTACTTTTGCAATTAAGGAAGTCGGTCAGATGGGTGATGTAGGGTGAATTTTTTTTAAAAAATCACATGCCAAACCATGATGCAAAAAGACATTATGTGTTTGGGAATGGAAAGACTTTGGCAAGCCTGGAGGCCCAGCTGGTGTACACGCATAGGACAGGATTATAAAGGACTGTGTACTATGCTCTGGATGACTTTATCCTGGAAGCATCAGAGACCCAAGAAGGATTTTATATATCTCTGGGACAGTAATATGATAAATTAGAGTTTCTAGTAAAGAATTCTAATCACAAACTAGAGAATGGGGATATACTGGTGGCAGGAAGGTTTGTTCAAATGTTCTTCTAAAATTCCTGTGCCTTTTCTAATGGTGCCAGCTATTTTCTGGAACAGGCTAGGAAACACGATTTTGCACTTGGTCAGACCTGAGTTGCTGTCCTGCTGTGAGTTCTTGCTCTTTGTTGGAACTTGAAACAGCTTGTGTACTGGTAGGACTAGCAATCGATTTGTCTATGTGTAGAAGAACTAGGACCCTGAGAAGGAAGTTGACTTGCCCAAAGGCAACACCTAGAGTGAGGAAAGGCTGGACCAGAGCAGACTCCCAAACTCCCTCCAGTGCCCTGGGGGTGTGGGGCTGTCTGCAAGTAACCGGTCAGCTCAGGTTCACCCATAGCTCCTTTTCTTGTGTGAATGTGACTGGTTCCCGGGGTCTTCTCTTCTTGGCTGTCAAGGTCAAAACTCTTCTGTTTTTCAAGAAACTTGAAAGTTATTTGAAGCAGCGGCTTTTAACTCTCCCCGTCACCTTGGCTGTGTTTTCTGCAGATCGAAGACACAGCTGTCCCCTTCGACCAAGCGCAAGAGAGAAGCCAGCCCTCCAGGAGCCCGGACAAGAGGCCAGCAGAGGGTGGAGGAAGCCCCTGTGAAAAAAGCAAAGCGATAATCCTGACAGCCGTTTCCCTGGCCTGTCGAGGAGCAGCAAAGAGGAAAGGGACGAGCCTCTGTGGCCACAGGCTTGTTTTTTTTGAACCAGGAGAAGGATATGCATGTACTATAAGTTCCTAGGTGCAAGCTTTTTCTTGTTATGTTTTAAACAGCTTTATAAACTATTGTTCATAGAAGATACTATGTACATTTACTTCAAATAAAGGAAAGTAAGTTTACTTTGTATCAGAATCCAAAACAAAGTAGTTGTATATTTTAACATTCAAAATTGGGATTTCCCAATGTGACCCGTCATTAATGCAAACCCTTCCAGCCCATCAGACACCAGTCTGCCTACTGGTAATCTGTGTATAGTATATAAACATGTAAAAATAGGTTGTATTTTACTCTATGTATGATGCTAATCAATGAACACTTTATTTATTTTACAGAGAAAACTTATCTGTGAACTTTACTATATATCTGTTTATTTTATTTTATTATTTTTTTTTAAAGAAAAAAGGTCGTACATGCTATGCAGTCATAGGCAGAGAGTTTTGTAGGACTCTGCCTGCCCTGCAACTATCTTCATAGGACCTGGCAGAACTCTTGCATGTATCAGTAAAGTAGTTTAGCTCAAGAAAGGTCTTCCATTGCTCTTCTGTTCACAGTTGTGGCTGTTTTTTAAGACTATAGCTTGTTTTTAGATTGCCCTTGCAGCCTGACTCTACTACCAGCCTGCTGACGTAAGAGGTTCTGGTTCAGGTTAAGTTAGGTCCGGTCACCTGCCACAGAAACGGTCTGTTGGTGTTCATTCCTCTCCTTTGTGCTATTCCAGAGCTTCTACCAATATTCTTTCCATATTGTCTTTTTCAGTAAAGAAAAACGTGTTAAAGACTAGGTCACTCCTCTGTCCAGTTTCAGGATTTTATGTTGTTTTATACAGTTATTTTAAAATAGAGCCTGGCTTTATTGCCAGGTGTTTTTTAAAACATGTTTTAACTCCCATATGAGCAAACTGTCCAACTTCAGTTTTTCATAAGATTAAAGCTTTCTTAAGATCAAATTTGTCTTCTGCAATGATGTGATGAGTTGCCAAATAATTGAGATTATTTTTAAATGTTTTGTTCATATTCTTGTTTTATAATTAAAATTTACATTCAGTGTGTGTGTGTGTTTTGTTTTGTTTTTACTCTTAATGTAAGGTGGATATTTCTGTCATTTTACATGGTTTCTTACTGAGATTTTATATATAAATTATAAAATGTTTCCCAAAACTTGAGTGGTAAGAATTTTTTTTTTTTTCGTGTTTTAAAATTTCTGCATGAAAGCCTTTTCTTCTCTCTAAATAACATCGGTCTTAGATATATTATTACATTTCATATTCAAATGTGAGTCAGCGATGACCTCTCTCAGTAGAATTGAACTTTCGATCTAGAAAGGACCTTAGAGACCAAGAACATGAGCATTTCTCCTTTTTATTTATATGGATGAGTTTTAACCAAAGCTCAAATCCAAAGTGATTTGTCAGTCAAGGATAAGAGTGGGACGAAGTTCCCAGGATCCTGATTCCTTGAATCACCACTTTACACTGGTCTGTTTTAGATTGGTTTCCCAGAAGTGCATACCTGAGAAGGCAATCTCAGTGGGAAACTGATGTTACTCAGTTTAGTAATGGCTGCTGTGAGCATAACTCTACAGGGAATGAGTGATTGGAGTGTGAAGAAATGCTGCCTCTTAATAACATTAGAACTGCATTATAGAACTGCATGAGAATATTCTGCTGGGGAAGTCAGCTAGACCACTTATTAGCTTCCAGTGGGTCTGAAACCCAGGTAGGGAGGAGATGCCACCCCAGAAAGAAGGCGTTGGAAATACGTGGGTGGGAGCAGTTCTTGGTCATCCCAATGATCTGGTACTACTAGCATTGAGTAGAAGGAAGGAGGTGGGCAGTACAGAACATCTGAGGAGTCAAAGGACAGTCCCCAACTCCAAAACATGCCAACCCAAAATGCCAGTAGCTTCTACTAACATGCTAAGCAGCACTGGCAGACCATCTTCAAGTGGAACGTTTCCCAGGGTTCAGCTTAGTGACTGCCACTGCCTCGCTGCTTCTCCACGAGCAGCCTGGACAAGGGCCCATCTGCACTTCCCATCCCAGAGGGGCTGGGATGATCAGGGAAGACACTGAAGGCAGCAGAGCTCCTAGTGATGGAGGATGCACAAACGACATTGCAGTTGGTAATCCACGACCACAAGCACCTGGATACTAAAACCTAGTAAGGCTTGCCAGAACCACCCCCATTAGGAATGGTCGTCAGGGAATGCTCCTTCCCAACAAAACCTAGCATGTTGCTGGCAAAGTTGAGACTGACCTAATGCCAAGCTGGGGTTCTTCCTATTAAAGCCCATGGGAGGGATGCCTCGATCTTCCTACCTCAACCTCAGGTTCACCACCCCTGAGCACAGAGCAGAGTTTTTCTCCAAACCTCTCTGTCACTGATAAAACATACCTGATTTGAGGTCGGGGGAGACGGTCCTAATGGGAAGAAGTGCTAGAAAAGGATGCTCTCTCTTTTTTTTGGTTGTGATTTTTGCTGCTCTCAATTGTTCATTCTATGTACAAGAGCTCCTTGCATTTCTGAAATTACGGCTTAGCCATCTTTGTATTATTAAATCAAGCACAAGATACTTTTTATGAGATACTAACACATACTTTTCTCAGGGGAAGAAATAGTTTTATAGCCAGCATTTTTATTATTTTAACTGAAACTGCCGTGCTGGGAAAATACATATTTGTTGAGCTACTACTAATACTAGGCACACAAATGTGAACCCGAGTCTCAGGGGGCCAACCACACGAGGCGAACAGCTGAGCTGCACTGAGACTGGTGTCTGGTCACAGAACACAGCAAGGGGGAGAAGGTCACCTTCCTGAGAGAAGCCAGACAAAGGACTGAGTCCTGGAAGGCAAGGGGAGGCACTTATTTTTTTAAATATAAAATGGAGTTTCAAGCAAGGTTGGAACCTAAAGCGTGCATTTTGAAAGCTGAGGAACACAGAAGACGGGATAATGGTACCATTTTACTACTGGGTCAACCTTCCGGAAATTTCCTGGAGGGGATCTATACAGACAATAACTATCAATGTATCTCTATGTCACACAAAACACTAGTTCCAAGAGATGCTTCCTCACACGGTAGCCCTCCTTGGAAATTAATTCTGCTCGTCAGCACACATAAATTGTAAGAAATCGTGAGACGAATCTGGTTAACTTGGTTTAACCCAGAATTTTCCAAGGTTATTAAATCTTAGAATACCCTCTTCCTTCCCCTAACACACACACACACAAAGTTAATGCAACATCCATGGAAATGGGTGTTGCACAAGACTTTGAAAATCCTCCACTTAAGAGTTTCATGACAGCCCTCTGAAAGGGTATCGTACTCCCCATTCTATAGCTAAGATCAATGAAACTCAGAGTGATTACATTTAGTTGCTTAAGGGCACACATGTATGAAGCATGACCAGGACTGGAACCAAGAGCCTGGCTTGAAGATTTCCCCCACTTCACCTGGCTAGGGCCCACAGTGGATTTGAGTGCCTGCAGCCTTCCCTCCCCATTCTCTTAGAGATATGCTTGACTTTTTTTAAAAAGTTACAAAATTTTAATTTTCTTTATGATATAAGTAATGTTTTGATTGCAGAAAACTAAAAATTAACAACAGGGAAAATGTCACTTTTAGCCCCACAAGTCAGACATCACTGTTCACAGTTCACTTGATAGGTAATTCTTTCAGGCTTTTTTCTCTTTACATCTACTCAAAATTCATGTAGTACCATTCGTCAAATCTAAGGTGCTGTTACCTGTAAGCTGCACCATGCACCATTACTTTTTATACTACTGGGAAATAAAATGAACCGTAACAAAAATGAATGGTCGTCTTCAGGATATGCATGAATTAGTCATATCAGCGTGTTGCTTTAAGATGCCTTTCCTCGGTTACAAGAGATTTTGCTGGTTTCTCCACCGTTAGCCGTGTGACTTATCCTCTGTCGGGCCATCCTTTGCTCATCTCAGGCACAAAGTGAAACAGTGTCACCTGTTTCTGGACATCTTTCTTTCTTAAGTCTCAGAAAGCACTTGGTTGTTGCTTTGTGAGAAGATGCCGAATCCCCATTTTTTTCTCCAATGCTGAATGTTTGCCTTAGTGACAGAAAATGTATATCTCACTCCTGGTTTCTGTGCCTTTCTGAGTACACAGTAACTCTGTTTTGATGCCAAATCAATATATGCTCTTTAAAAAAAAGAAGAAAGACATTTTAATGGATGTTCAAAATCAAAGTGTGTATGCACATAATTCAGTTGTGACAGTTGTGAAAAAATTCATGCACAACCATCATAACTGCCACTTATTCATTAGTAATGTTAAGATGCATTCTAATTTCAGAGCTGTTAAAATATGGGGGGAGAAAAGTGTCCCTTCGAGTGGATGAAGTATGTAGATAATTTGTTTACAAAAATGAGAATCTACACATCCACCTTTTAGTCTTCCTTTTAAAAAATATACCTATCTCTTGTGCCAATTGTCTCCTTCCCCCTCAAGGCTACCACCATGCTAAACACAGGTGTGTCATTTTCTTGCTGTTTGTCAGTTTTACTACATATGTACACAATATTTTAATTTTGATTGTTTTTGCTTTCTATAAACAGAAGTATTTTATAGATCATTTGAGACTTGCTTTTGTCATCTACGTTGTGTTTTTAAATTTATCTATGTTGATTGGATGAAGGAAATGTCGCATACACATGTACACACACACACAGACAATGGAATACTATTCAGCCACAAAAAAAGAATGAAATCATGCCATTTGCAGCAACACGGATAGAACTGGAGGCCATCATCTTAAGTGAAATAACTCAGGAACAGAAAGTCAAATACAAGGTCAGATGTGGTGACTCACACCTGTAATTCCAGCACTTTGGGAGACCAAGACTGGCAGATTACTTGATCCCAGGGGTTCAAGACCAGCTTGGACAACATAGTGAAACCTCATCTCTACAAAAAAAAAAAAAAAGCAAAAAATTAGCCAGATGTGGTGGTGCTTTGCCTGTAGTCCCAGCTACTTGGAATGCTGAGGTGGAAGGATCACCTGAGGCCAGAATGTCAAGGCTGTGATTGCTGTGATCATGCCACCGTACTCTAGTGTGGGCAGCAGAATGAGATCCCAACTCAGAGAGAGGGGAGTGGGGGAGAGAAAGTCAAACACATCATGTTCTTTCTCACTCATAATTGGGAGCTAAATAATTTATACACATGAACACAGAGTGTGGAAAACAGACACTGTAGACTCAGAAAGGTGGGAGGAGGTGAGGGATGAGAAATTACTTAATGGGTACAATGTACATTATTCAGGTGATGGTTAGACTAAAAGCCCAGATGTTCCTGCTAGGCAATATATTATAACAAAACTGTCCCTTAAATGTATACAAACAAAAAAATGAAGAAAATGCATCTCCGCCAGGCTCGATGGCTCAGCCTGTAATCCCAGCACTTTGGGAGGCCAAGGCGAGTGGATTGCCTGATCCCACAGGTTCACGTTCCACCTGGGCAACTTGGCGAGACCTCATCTCTACAATAAATCAAAAATTAGCCGGGCGTGGTAGCACGCGCCTGTAGTTCCAGCTACTTTGAAGGCTGAGGCGGAAGGATCGCCAGAGCCCAGCAGATCGAGGCTGCGGTGGCCGGGAGCAGCCACTGCACTCCAGTCTGGGCGACGGAGTGAGACTCTGACTGAAAAAAAAGAAAAAATAAATAAAGAAAAGACATCTCTGTTAATATGTGCGGTTCCAGTTGGTTCATTGTCATCCTTGTATAGTATTCCACTGAAGAAACATATCACAATGCTCTAAGCCATTCACCTATTAATGGTCTTTGGGTTGTTCCCAGGTTAAACAATGCTTCTGTAAACATTTCTGGGAAGTTTCTTTGGCAGAGTTTCACAAACTTACTAATTTCATTGTACATACAGAAAATGGTATTTGTAGGCACACGTAGGTAAGTGAAATGACCCAGCAGGGTGTTCTCTGAGAACACTACCAGCCTGTGAGCCAAAGGAGCAGGCCACCAGCCACTTAGAAGCTAGAGAATAATGTATCTCCACACCTGCACTAACATACCCCCAGTTTTCTGCTCCGGGGTACAACCACTCATTCCTAGAGGAACCATATTTTCAGCTTTGCTAGGTAGTGCTACCTTGTTTCTCAAGTGTGTGTACCCTGGTGTACTCCCTCCGGCAGTGTTTAGAATTACTTCTCTTCCCTGACGTTGAATAATATAGAACTTCTTGATTTCTGCCTACTAGTGGGGATAATATACTCACTGTGGTTTTCATTTGCATTGGTTAGAAGACTGGGCAACATTTTATGCATTTATTTTCTATCCTTATTTCCTCTTCTGTCAAATGCCTGCTCATATATTTTTTTAACTTCATTTATTTTAAAATTGTGGGGTACAATTCAGGGTTCGGTATACAAATATTCATTATGCAGGTACCCTTGTTGATGAGGTGTGGCCCCCCCCCACCCCCCACTCCAGACAGATTCCCACTACTGCCAATCCTGCTTCCCCGCTCCCCTCCTGGCAGTTTTCCACTACTGCCAATCCTTTTCTTATAGTATTACGATGACTGTTCAAGGTCCACTTATGAGTGAGAACATGTGACACTCAGTTATTTGTTTCTGTGAAAGATCATTCAGTATTATAGACTCGAAGTCCATCCAAGTTGCTGTGAAGTTCATGATTTTGTTCTTCCTTATGGCTGCATAACATTCCATTGTGTATATGTACCACATTTTTTTAATCCAGTCCTCTTTTGATGGGCAGCATGGTTGGTTCCATGTTCTTGCTATTGTGAACAATGCCTGCTCATATCTTTTGTCCATTTTTCCATTTGGGTCTCTGTAATTTTCTAATCCACTTGGAAGAGTTCTTTATATATCTTTATATGAAGATGTAAGTGTATGTCTTTATATACTCAGGATGATAATTCATCATGTATATATGTTAGAAATACACACCTCACCCAAGCACGCACACACACAAACCCACAAAAGGTGTGTTTATGTTTTCACTTCCTTTAGGGCACTTTACGGTGAACAGTTTTAAACTTTATTTTTATTTATTTGTTTTGAGTTGGAGCCTTGCTCTGTCACCCAGGCTGCCGTGCAGTAACATGACCACAGATCACCGCAGCCTTGACCTACTGGGCTCAGGGGAATCCTTCCACCTCAGCTTCTTAAGTTGCTGAGACTACAGGTGTGTGCCACCGCACCCAGCTAATTTCTCTGACATTTTGTAGAGACAAGATCTCACTATGTGTCCAGGCTGGTCTTGAACTTCTGGGCTCAAGTGATTCTCCTGCCTGGCTTTCCCAAAGTGCAGGGATGATAGGCATGTGCACCATGCCTTGCCTCAGTTTTAAATTTTAATGTAATTGACATAAGTTCAGTCCTGTGGTCTCTTTTTTGTCTTATGACTCAAGATCAAGCAGATATTCCAAAAGTCTTCATATTTTACCTCACACTGAGGAGACGGAGGGAAGGCAAGTGCTTTATTAGCAAGCCAAGTACACAGAAGAATCTAGGTCAGCCACTCTCAGGCACTCCTAGACTTAAAAGACAGTTCAATTCCAGAAGGCGTCTTGCTGAAAACAACTCTCAACCTCTCTCTTGAGTCATACTGCTCCAGTCTGGCCTAGCTGCCATCTCATCTGGGGGCTCCTCTCAAATTGTCCTGGGGCCACCCTTCACTTCTCTCCTCTTTTGGCTCTCCTAATACCTGTGTCTTGTCCATTTGCATTGCTATAAAAGAATACCTCAGGCTGGTTAATCTATAAAGAATGGAGGCTTGTCAGTTCATGGTTCTGGAAACTGGACAGAAAGCATGGCACAGGTGCCTGCCTCTGGTGAGGGCCTCGGGCTGCTTCCACTCATGGCGGAAAGCAAATGAGAGTCCACCATGTGGCAAGAACAGGAATTGAGAGAGAGAGAGCAGAGGAGGCGCCAGGGTCTTTTCAACAATAGGTTCTTGTGGGAACTAAGAGTGAGAACTCACACACTCCTTCAAGAAGGGCACCAAGACATTCATGCGGGACCTGCCCCCTGACCCCCATGACCCAAACACATTCTACCAGGGCTCACCTCCAACACTGGGGATTAGATGACAATGTAAGCCTTGGCAGGGCCAAACAACTCATAGCCAGGCCATAGCAACCTGTATCCTACACCTTTCTCTGTCTCGTTTACTCCAGCATTTTGATGACGCACCAGTAGCATTCTGAGAAGAGGTCTAGGCAGAAACATAAAGGATCACCTGTGAAATTGGACTTGAATCAGGTATCTTACCCAGCATCAAGCTTCATGGAAAACTTTAAGAATATAAGTAGTTGCGAGGCACAGAGGAAGCACACAGGCCCAGGCCAGACAACCTGCTTCCCAGGTTGTCTATACACACATGAGGCCTCCAAAAAATCCACAGCTCCATTACTTAAGAAAGAAGTCATTTCAGTCATCGAACATCTCTACTCAGATGGTGACATAACTTGTGTGACATGTTCCAGGGAGCTATGCCCCATAAATCAATAGATTCCAGGAGATTTTGTTTGTTTTGTTGTTGCCGTGAGCAATCCTGGACAGACCAAGTACATGCTGCTAAAAGCATTTTGTAAGCTTTCCCACTAGCAAACACCATTAGTTGTTGGCCTAGTAGCCTATCATTAGCAAGTTTACAAAGATTTGTAACTTCAGGTCACCTTTCTTTCAGGGGTATCTCCTGGTGCAGGCAAGGCCTGATTCTAACCATATTTTTCCCAAAATGCTATATGAAATAAACTTTAGACTCTGTTTCAGCCATGGTCCAGTCAGCTATTAGAAACTGGATCAGTTACTTTAATAAATAACTGCCATAGATTGACTATGTCCCCCAGAGTTCATGTGTTGGAGACTTAATCCCCAATGTAACAGTGTTGAGAGGCGGAACCTTTCAGACGTGATTAGGTTGTGAGGGCTCTGCCCTTACATGGGTCAATATCATTATCACGGGAGTAGGCTCAGGATTGTGAGAGTAAGTTCATTATAAAAGCGAGTTTGGCTCCCTCTTGTTGACTCTCGTGCTCTTGCCTTTCCATCTTCTACCTTTCACTGTGAGATGCCTCAGCAACGAGGCCTTTGCAAGCTGCCAGCCCTATGACCTTGAACTTCCCAGTCTCCAGAACCATAAAGAAATAAATCTCTGTTCTTGTCCAGGCACAGTGGCTCATACCTGGAGCCCTAGCACTTTGGGAGGCAGAGGTGGGAAAATTGCTTGAGTCCAGGAGTACGAGACCAGCCCAGGCAACATAGTGAGATGGCAAACAAACAAACAAACAAAAACCAACAGCAACAACAACAACAACAAAAAAAACAATATAGTGAGACTACAGAAAAAAAATCACAAAAATTAGCTGGCCACAGTAATTGATGTGTACCTGTAGCCACCCTACTCAGGCAGTTGAGGCAGAAGGGTCCCCTGAGCCCAGGAGGTTGAGGTCAAGGTCAAGGCTGTGATGAGCCATGATCATGATGCCACTGCACTCCAGCCTGGGTGACAGACAGAGTGAAACCACGACTAAAATAAGTAAGTAAATACATAAATCTGTTATTTATAAATTACCCAGTCTGTGGTATTCTGTTACAGCAGCGCAAAATGGACTAAGACAATAATTTAGTGGGAATTAGCTTAAGCAGTCATTAGAAAACTAAGAAGCAAAAGGGTAACAGTGATGTAATACTGAGTATTTTCAGAAAGCAGCCATCACCATCTCTAGGCTTGGGGATCAGAAAGAAAAACTTGAGGTTATTAGAAGCTTGAAAGAGAAGCCCTGCAGAGCTAGGACTCAGACCTCTGAGGAGGGGAGCTGCCCAGTTGGTGCTGATCTCTTGAGACAGGGAGAGTGGGTAAAACATCGGAAACCAAAGCCAACTGCAAGTACAATCAGCTGCCATTGCTGGGGTGAAGAGCCATTGCTGGGATGATGTGGGGGGCCAGCCCCCACGTGGAGATTCAGGGTGTCCCTGGAAAGGTGTGGTGGCGTCGGCGATTATTCCTGGGGAATAAAAGGATTAGACTCCTGTCTAGTGCAGGAGCCGATTCTGCAGGAGAGATAGACATAGA
>CAUYQG010300046.1:0-24643 GCA_963574415.1 Tarsius wallacei
CGCGCTACCACCCCCGGCTAATTTTTTGATTTATTGTAGAGATGAGGTCTCACCAAGTTGCCCAGGTGGGTCTCAAACCCGCGGGCTCAGGCAATCCACTCACCTCAGCCTCCCAAGGCGTGGGATTACAGGCTGAGCCACCGAGCCCGGCTAGGACATGGATTTTATACATGAAAACTTGTTCACTTGATTCTCCTATATGAAATATAGAAGCAAACAAATAATTGTGGTGTCCACATCCATCTGAAATGCATTATGCCTTAATTTTGAGGGAGGCTCTGACACAGAGCTGCTTTTCTCTAGGAACTGGTAAATCAAGAGGGAGACCATGTGTTTATCACGTTCTTTTGTTTCTGTTCATATGTCAAGAGTAGGGTTGTTCCTTGAGGACCAAGAATTATCTCATCCTCAGAGAAAGAGCAGAGTTTCTCCTACTGCTGAGGCTGAGGAAGGAATTGATTCTGCCCACCTCCAGAGCCTGCACTTGAGCGTTTCCCTGAGTGCTGACCTTTCTGCCAATGATTACTACCTAGAGCTCATTGTGGGTCAAAATTAGGACTACCAGGGATGAATTCTGATTCTTTAGAATACTACTCTGGATGTTTATTTTATCTTAACCACTATATTAGGGTACCATTTACATGTATAAACTTATGCATTATTTAACATATTCAACTCATGGATTGTGGGTGTAGGTACATATCTGTGGAACAATCACCACCATCAAAGCCATAACAATAACAATCATTTCTTTAATCTCCTCTCATACCCATTATCTTTAGTAGTATCAGTTGTAGTATTACTTAGTATGTTATTGTATATATGTCCATGTGTTTGTGTGTGTCTCAAATCCTGAGTATGCATTATACTATTTAATTATATAACAATTTTTGGATAACATCCGTTTTTGCTCTGGGGGACTGGTATCTGTGTGTAAGTGATTTATGCAGGTGCTGCATACCTATGTTATCGACCCTAGTATGCAATACTGGGCACTAAGATTCAAGAGAGCTCCTCTGATGGTAAATCCCTTCACACATCATCATATGTTATGGCTATGAGAACTAAGCACGCACAGTTCTTAGTTCCATCCTGACCCTGTGGTTCTTGGAGAGAAACTTGGAGAGAAACTTCAGACTTGGGATTGCCAGGTATCCTTCTGCCAGTCCACTGGAAGAAGACAGCTGAGAGCTTGAGCCTAGTTTCTTGAGGACCTCATCCCTGGTGCCTTTGCTAATTTAGATTTGTATGCATTTGGTGTAATACGCTGTAGCCATAAACGTAAGAGCATGTTCAGAGTCCTGTATTTCTATTTATCAGGAGACCTGAAGATTGTACTGGAGCACTTGAAACAATCACCTCAGAAGTGGGATTTGCTAGAAAATCTCTGACTCACTGGCATGTGATTAAAGCATTGTGTATAGTATAAAAGGATGGGAAGGTTGAAGATGAGGTTGCCTGACTGGCTACACAATCTTATGATGTGAGAGCACATGTACACTCCAAAATGCAGCAGAATGTAACACTCATCAGTGGAACATAAAAATTATAGACTCAACTCCCAAAAAGTTTCTTCCTTGAAAGTAAAACAAAAAATAATGTGAAGCAATTCATATCTGAAATAGTTAAAATGAAAGTAAAATACTGTTTCAGTCAACCCTGCACTGTGCCCCCAGAGATGAGATTGTATGCTATTTCCACCACCAAATAATACACCTGTTCTGGAAGATACATGAGACAACAACCACACAGATGGTAGTCCAGGGACTGTGCTGGAGAGGGGAATTTGTTAGATCACTAGAACCAGGATAACAGGGTGGGAAAGTTTTGACATTTTGTGACATGATTAATATCATTAATTGTTATCATCAGATCATGGACATTTACCAATGGACTGTGAGAGTGACTAACATGGCAGCATCTGCTTAGCTCGGTGAGCTGAAAAAAGAAGGAACATTTTTGGTTAGATGCTGGACCCAGGGCTTACAATAGAAATATTGATCATGGTGACAGCTGACCCCAACACAGTGCAGGTTGTTCCTGATGGGATAGCATTCCTGGTGCACTGGAAAACCGATTGTATAAAGACTAATTACCCTAAGAACTGGATGTGATTCCTGTTTTTGAAGTGGAAAATTGACTCTCCAGACATGAGACCGGTGTTACACAATCTGTCCTGCTGGTTTGGTTTTATAATGATGACGATGGTCATAACTAAATATGCACACTACCCAGGTCATGACATGTGCTGTGACAAAGGGGATAATCTTGGGACTCACCCAGGGACATGGACATGTTTAAATGGATATTAAGAAATGTGGTCTCTGGAGGAGGCAGTGAATGAGTAGACACAGATATCCTAAAACAACACTAGCAAGAGTTAAGTGAAGCAATGGTTATACTCAAAGATCCTCCAGCATTTCAACACATATTATTTATTATTCTTTCTTTAACTGAATGAAGAAATTCAAAAGAAAAAAAATGACAATTAAAATTTTGATCGTGAACATTCATGGGTGACGATCTGGCAAATTAATCAATGAAGGCCAGTTTTCCTGATTCCAGCTGGCTGACCGGGACATATTCAGATTAATGGGCAAAATGACAGGGAACAAAGAAGAGTCTTCTGTGACAGTTCTTGTCATCAGACATGTATGTGTGAGAATTCTTACTCCATGGCCGTTCCCAGCTCTATCCATCATAATTTGTTTGTTTGAACACAATTGACTCCATACAGGCATTGACAACTTTCTCAGGGTCACAAAAAGGAGTGTGTAGGATGGAACCCTTGACCTTGTCCTACAAGGACATCAACCAGGATGTGATGGTGAAAGGGGGAGGGAGATTGTGAGATCATTAAGACCTTATCCTGCCCCTGCAAGAAGACTCATGTCAGGCCACAATATACTTTGGGATATCAAGTTGTGCATCCTGGAGTGTCTCCCCTGCACAGCAGGGCAGTAACTACACAAAATCAAAGCAGGAATTCCCATTTAAGCCCTCCACTGTGAGTCTCCCTCACCAACCATCTGGGGTGTTCAGTGCCTCCCTTTCTGTCCTCCTCCAGGATGGGATCTGCCACCCTTCTCCCCCTTTTCCTGGCTGTGGATCTCAGTGGGTGATAGGCAGGAGGAAGCTCCTGATCTTAGTCCTGTCTCTTCCACACAGGTGTCTGCGCCCAGGTACAGATGATACCATCTGAGGCAGAGGTGAAGAGGCCTGGGGAGTCTCTGAGGACATCTAGTAAGACTTCTGGACATAGCTTTACTGGCTCTTGGATTAGCTGGGTGTGCCAGATGCCTGAGAAAGGCCTGAAGTGAATGGGGAATATCTATCCTGGTAACTCAGATACCCGCCCTAGCCTGTCCTTCCAAAGTCAAGTCATTATTTCTGCTGACAACTCCATCAGCACCACCTACCTGCATTGGAGCAGCCTAAAGTACTCGGCCACTACCATGTATTACTATGCAAAACACACAGATAGCAGAAACAGCGCCGAGGGTGTCAAAAACCCTCCTCAATGGGGGTGCAGAGTGGAGCTCCCAGAGAAACTCTCCCAAGGGTCCTCTTCATTCTCCCACTGAGGAAATACTGGCTGCATTCTTAGGAGAAAGGAAATGAGAAGCACAGCAATTAAGGGTCACTGACCTCATGACACGTGACAGGGGGCCCGCACCCCAAGTGATTTATGCTTCCTGTGAATGATAATTCCCTGAGAACAAGCTGTGTAATCTACAAGGCTGGTCATGGTGTATATTACACAATTAGCAGTAAAAAAAACTGCCTAACATTCACCTCTTAAATTTAACACACTTTTAAGTAGAAATCCCACACAATTTATCTATGCCTGCTGGCATTGCTTCTTCCTTCTTTCCTTCCATTTTTTTCTATTTCTTCATTGTCGCTATTAAATACAGAATTAGTGGTACAAGTGCTGTTTTTAGTACATGGTTGTATTGTGCATGGTGAAGTCTGTACTCTCAGTGCTCTTTATTATTGTATTTCACAATTATCAATTTTCTCCCTATTTTTATCATTCCTTATGAATGGTTTACTCTTTGTCAATCTGTGTTTGTAAATAAAAATGGTGGTTTATTTTAAAATAATTTTCCACGTTTTCTTGATTTTGTTCTCCATCAATCCATTTATTTAAATACTCATTTCTCCCCACAAATCTAGTTCAGATATCATGTGAAATCACAAATAAACAACTCAAAGTTAAGGAACAATTTAACAATGTAAGCTAATACTTATTAGAGGGAACAAAATAACTGAGAAATCAGAAATAAACAAAACAGAGATAATACTGTTATGACCAGAGTGTGAGAAGGTAGATTGCCATTATGCAGATAATTTATTTAAGAGTCCTTTATTTATGCTGGTAACTGAGAGCAGATTATTGTCCTAATGTAATCTTGGCCTAGTCAATCAGGTGATGGGTTTATAAAGGCACAAACCACAAGGATTCATAGAAACTTAGCTAACATAGCAACCATGAACTAGAAGCTTAGCAACCAAAAGGGGAGCTTTTGATGGTTACAGAGTTTTTACTAACTCTATGTCCCAGGCATAGCCAGTGATTGGAACAATTAGGCCAGCTACATGGAGATAAGTTGGAAGGACTACTACAAAATGGAGTTACCTTGGTTAGATCATGGAATTACTTTGGTTAGGTGACTAACACAATATAGGCTTATTATATGAGAACGTAACAATGGAGTTTTGCAAGGCATAACACTTGAGTTCATTTAACAAAACATACAATTACATGAAACTTGTGACTAGGGAGTTTCCAAACGGTCAGGATAAACAGTTTATTGGAAACAGGAATGTGGGACAGTGATTACAGGAACTCATTTTATTTTTTATTTTTTATTTTTTTTGAGTTGGAGTCTCACTCTGTCACCCAGACTGGAGTGCAGTGGCCGCTCCCGGCCACCGCAGCCTCGACATGCTGGGCTCCCGCGATCCTTCAACCTCAGCCTTCCAAGTAGCTGGAACTACAGGCGCGTGCTACCACGCCCGGCTAATTTTTTGATTTATTGTAGAGATGAGGTCTCGCTTGCCCAGGCGGGCCTCGAACCCGCGGGCTCAGGCAATCCACTCACCTCAGCCTCCCAAAGGTGCGGGATTACAGGCTGAGCCACCGAGCCCGGCGTCTTTTATAATTTATTTAGTTTATATTTGTTATTTGCAGGAAGGATAAGCTGATAGGAACTACTTAGCCATCAACAGAAGCAGAAAGCACATTAATTGACTTACACAGAAAACTCATAGGATTATCTCAATTAATGCAAAAACATTTTTATAAGGTTCAGTTCAACATCTGCTTTTGATTAAAATATATCCAGCACACACTGGAAACATCAGGGAACGTTTCTGCCTTGGCAAAGGCTATATCCAGCACCCAAGAGTAAGCATTATACGCTCATAGACAATTTCAATTCTCCTTAAGACCAGGAACCCAAAAGAGTGTGCTCAAGTTCATGCTTGACACTTTGATGAAGACTGTGGGTAGATAAAAAGGACCAAAGAGAAGAAATAAAAGTAACATTATTACAGATGATAAGATGGTCTGTCCTCCTTGAAAAATCAACAGAATCAATAAACTATTAATTAGCCCTCCTCCAAATTGGGTGTTGCAGTGACCCCCCTTTTCTATGATGGGTGCCCTAGTAACTGGCCCTACTCTGTGATGTGTGCCCCAGTGATCAACCCTCTTCCATACTGAGTGCCCTGGTTACTATATCTCCTTCCTGATGGATGACTCGGTCTAATCCTCCTCTGTAATGAGTTCCACAGAGATGGCTCCTCCTCTGTTATTGGTGTCTGAGTGACTACCTGACCTGTGTTAGTGGTGCCCCAGTAATTTTTTTTTTTAATTCAGCAAGCAGCCAGGCATGATGGCTCACGCCGGCAATCTCAGCATTTTGGGAGGCTGAGGCAAGAGAGTTGCTTGAGCCCAGGAGTTCAAGACCAGCCTGGGCAACAAAGTGAGACTGCATCTCCACTAAAAAAAAAAAAAAAGCAAACTTGTCTGATTTTCAGTAGCAATTTTTTTGCTGTAGAAAATGTCACATACAAAATTGTAAAGAATACATGAGACCTATGTGAAGAAAGCTTCCAACTCTAATAAAAGGAGCAAGTGAAATGACAGCTAAAGAGGCATTCCATGCTCTTGGATGAGACAATGTCATATTAATAAATACCCATTTTTCCCCAAATACATCCATGCATTCAAAACAAAATTACAGTAATACAAAACAAAATTACATTTGGATTTTTTTAAAAAAGAACTTCATAAGTTTAAATTTGGAAAGTTATGTGGTGGAATAAAAGGTCTATGAATAGCTAAGTCAGCCAGAAAGATAAGTATAAAGGTACGAACACCTGTTTAGTTGTGGTGGTTGTCATCATGAAGCTGTGACTTTGAAAAACACAGGCCAGTGGAACCCAGTGGAGCTGGAAGAGCTGGTACGCATGCTCCCCGGAAGGACAGGGCAGCTGTATGGCTTGATCAGGCAGTATTAGAAATGGAGCTCACAGCAGGGAGGAAACAAAACTGGGTTTGACCTGACCACACCCATGAACATAGCCTTGGGACCCACTGAAGACCTAGATGCACAACTTAGATAGAATGGGAACCTGAGGGGGTGACTCCAAGGGAACCTTCTTTGGGAGCCTCAGCTTTACCAGCTGGGGATGGGAGAGGTGCACCGAGCAGAGGGGCCTCAAGGTGCCCTTCTGGGGTCCGTGTCTGCTCCTGAATCAGTGGCAAAGGGCTGCTTCCCACATCAGCATGGTTGGCTCCTGAGGGCCACTGGCTGTGAAATTCAGGCAGACTGTGGCGCTTGGTGACTGGGTGAGGGTTCAGGAGCAGGAGGGCCCAGCTCCTCTCAGTCATAGCAGACCCTCTTCTTCCAGGTGAACTCTAAATCTATAAATTGAGCTACACCTGAGTGCAACTTGGAGATGTGACCTGGAGAAGACATGGCCCAATCTCCTGAGATCCAAGGTGTGTGTCAGTGTATCTCACTGCACAGGATCAATCCATTTCATATGGTTAACTGTCCTACTGCCTGCCCAGGAAGACCCCAGCAGGGGGCCTTGTGCTCCTGACCCCGTCACCAATGCCTCGGGGTTCCCATGTCTCTCGTTAAGTGAAGGGCTTCCCCCAGCACACACAAGGCCTCCCTCAACACTGCCCAGCCCCGGCCCATGTATGCCCTTCCTCCAAATTACCTCCTCTTCTACTCCTTTCTGCACCCACCATGGTGGTCAGGATCCTCCCCTGAATTATAAAGTGCACTCTCTTGAAATGTGGAGGACAGCACGAAGCCTATGACATTCTTCTAGCAGCAATTGTAAGACAGAATAGATGGAATGGTGGGGAGGCAACATCAGAAGGTATAATGCCGAAGACTTTTCTGTTGGTGAGAAGAGGTAGAAAAATCTTTGGTGTGATAAATCCCACTAAAGACATAGATGCATATTTATAAAAGTCCATGTAAATACATCTTTATAAAACTTTGGAAAACCAAAAATAGAAAAATCTTAAATGCTCCAAATAGGAAGAAGAAGATTCAAATTGAAATCAGACTGTCCAATAAGGAATATAATAGATACCAAAAGACTACAGAGTCATATCTTCAAAGACAAATTTTGATCCTAGATTTCTACACCCAGTCAAACCAACATACATGGGTAAGAACGAAACAAAAATGTTTGGTCAGATAAAAGAATTACTGTACAATGAACCCACTGAAATTTACTGTAGAATGTATTGCAGTGAGAAGAAAATGACCTCAGAAGAGTACAGTGAAACTGATTAGAAATCAACAACAGAAGGATGTCTAGGAACTCCAGATGAGTTTATGCACATTAAGAAATGTACTTCTAAATAACCTATGAGCCAAAGAAGATATTATAAAATAGTTCAAACTGAACAAAAAATAGGAAAATAAATAAATTAAAACCAGGAAACATCAAAACCTGTTCTACAAGAACAACCCTACAAGAAATGCAAGAGGGGTCTTCAAGCTGAAATGCCAGGGCATGAGGTAATAACTCATAGCCACATGGAGAAGTAAAGGACACTGGTTCATCTACACACACTGGTAAGTATGAAGGCCAGCAGAATTGTATTTTTAGTTTGTAACTCCTCTTCTTTCCCTATATGCTTTAAAAAACAAATACATAAAGCAATAATTATAAATATGTTAATAGGCACACAATGTGTAAATATGCAATTTGTGACAATAACATAAAGAAGAACAAAGCTGTTATAGGTTCAGGGTTTTTGTATATTACTGAAACTAAATTGCTATTAATTAAAACTAGATTATTATAAGTTAAAGTATTCGTTGTAATCTTCAAAGTAGTGGTTTTCTTAGAGGTTACTAAGAAAATAACTAAAGAATATACAAAAATGTAAATGAGGAGGAAACCAAAATGGTACACTAGAAATTCAAACTAAATAGAAGGCACTAATAGAGAGATTGAGGAACAAAAAAGATACATAAGACATACTGAAAAATAGCAAAATGGCAGAAGTCTTTCCTTATCAGCAATTATTTTAAGTATAAATTGATTACACTCTCCAATTAAAAAGCAGAGATTAACAGAACAGAAGCAAACAGCAACAAAACCCCAAAATCAAGCCAACAAAAAAGCCAAACCCATGATCCACACATATGCTATCTGGAAGAGACTCCCTTTAGATCCAAAGACACAAATAGGTTGAAAACAAAAGAATGGAAAAAGGTATTTCATGCAAATAGTAGCAAAAGAGAGTTAGGGTACCTATACAGACGAATTAGGCTTTAAGTCAAAAACTGCTGCAAGAGACAAAAGCATTATATATTGAAGAAAAGGGCCAATCCATCAAGAACAGGTAGCAGTCATAAACATAGATGTACCTAACAGAACCCTAAAATATGTGAAGCAAAAATGTCCAGAATTGAAGGGAGAAATAAAGTTTTACAAGAAGAAGACTTCAGTAATCCACATTCAATAAATAGACAGAATAACCAAATAGAAGCCCAATATAGAAAAGGAGGACTTGAACAATCTTATAGACCAGCTAGACCTAGCAGACATAAACAGAATTCTCCATCTCAGAACAGAAGAATACATATTTTCCCTAAGTACACATGGAACATTCTTCACAATATACCATATGTTAGATCACAAAACGAGTCTTAGTAATATTTAAAAATCGAAATCATTCAGCTTACCTGCTTCAACCACAATGGAATAAACTAGAGATCAATAACAGAAGGAGGGCCAGGCATGGTGTCTCACACCTGTAATCCTAACACTTTGGGAAGTTAAGGCAGGAGGATTGCTTGACCCCAGGAGACCAGCCTGGGAAACATAATGAGACCATGTCTCCACACACAAAAATAAGCAAACAGAAAACTGGAAATTCACAACTGTGTGGAAATTAACACATTTTAAAACAACTATTAGGTCAAATAAGAACTTACAAGGGAAATTAGAAATATTTTGAGATAAATAGAAACAAAAACACAAAACATCAAAATTTGGGTATGCAGCAAAAGCTGTGCTCAGAGAGAAGTGTATAGCTATAAACACCTACATTAAGAAATAAGAAATACCTCAAATGAATAACCTAATTTTTCTCCTTAAGGAACTAGGTAAAGAACAAACAAAATTCAAGCCAGCAGAAGGAGAAAAACAATAAAGATTAGAGCAGAAATAAAGAATAGAAAAATAGAGAGAATAAATGAAACAAAAAGCGAGTTGTTTAAAAAGGTTAACTAATTTGCCAGACCTTTACCTAGAATTTCTAAGAAAGAAGGGAGAGAGAGAAGGCTCAACTTGCTAAAATCAGAAAGTAGGGACATTACTACTGACCTTACAGGAATAAGAAAGTTGTAAGAGCAATTGTACACCAACAAATTAAATAATCTAAGTGAAACTGACAAATTTCTAGAAACTCACAAACTACCAAAACAGTCTCAAGAAGAAACAGGAAATTTGAACAGATCTCTAACAAGTAAAGAGCTTGAGTCAGTAAGCAAAACTTTTTCAACAAAGAAAAGCTCAGTACTAGGTAGTGGTCCTGGTGCCTTCATTGATGAATTCTACCAATCATTTAAAGGAGAATTAACAACAATCCTTCTCAAACTCTTTACAAAATTGGAAGAGGAAGGAACACTTCAAACTCATCCTGTGAGGCCAATGTTATCTTGATATCAAAGCTAGACAAAGACATCACAAGAAAAGGAAACTACAGACCAATGCCCCTTATGAATAAATATTAAAATTCTCAACAAAATACTTGTAAAATGAATCCAATGGAGGATTAAAAGTATATAATACCATGACCAAGTGGGATTTATTACAGGAATCCCAGGGTGGTTCAAGATACAAAAAGAAAAAAAAATGTGAAACACCACATTCATAGAATGAAGAGGAAAAAACCACATAGTCATCTCAACTGTTTAAAATAAATAATTTGACAAGAGCAAACATCTTTTTTTGATTATAAAAAAAAGCTTAATAAATTAGGAAGAGAAGGGCATGCCCTCAACACAATAAAGGGCAATTTTTAAAAATTAATTTTATTTTAGATACAATGTGAAGATTTGTTAAATAGGTATATTGCATGATGGTGAGATCTGGGCTTCTGTGACCTGCCCCCCTGTCCCCAGTGGTGAACCTGGTACACAATGGGTGGTTTTGCGGCCTAAAGGGCATATTTCAAAAACTCACAGCCAGGAGCATCATACTCAGTGGTAAAGACTAATAACTTTTCTCCTAAGATTTGGACAAGACAAGGATGTCCACTTTCCCCACTGCCATTCAACATTATACCAGAAGTTCTGGCCAAAAAATAAGACAAGAAAAAGAAAAGGCATCCAAATCAGAAAGGAATAAATAAAACTATCTCTATTCTCAAATATTGTTTTATATATAAAACACAAGGGATCCCTCCCCCAAACACAAGTAGCCCCTATAAACAACTTCAACAGAGTGGCCGGATACAAAATCAACATTCAGAAGTCAGTTGTATTTGTACACACATACAATGGACAATCCAGAAAGGAAATTAAGAATACAATTCTGTTTTCAGTAGCCTTTTAAAAAGGAAAATACTTAGAAATAAGTTTTACTAAGGAGGCACAAGACTTGTGCACCAGAAACTATAAAACATGATTGAAAGAAATTAAAGAAGACCCAGTAAATGGAAAGACATCCCATGTTCATGGACTGGAAGACTTACTATTGTTAAAATGGCATTTACTCCCCAAAGTGATCTACAGATTCAATGCAATCCCTATCAAAATTTCAACACCATTTGCCCTTTTTGCAGAAGGAAGCATGCTAGACTATGAGACCAAAAAACCATCAGCTACCACATTCTACAGGAGTTCTTGAAAAACATTCATTTATCAAGAGCATATGGCGTGCCCTGGATGGGTATCCTCTATGGGAGATGCTGTTCCCAAACTGAGCTCCCTGATAACACTGGAGATAATGGAACTCTGGAATAGCCGTGACCAGGACAACATTTAATTAACAGAGGCATAATGGGCACAATTACCATTGTGGACAGCAAAGTCAGAGCAGCAGCTGGGGGAACGGACCCTTAGGGTCTATGGAGGTGAACTTGATGAGAGTTGGTGTTCCTGGAGCAAGTTCCACGTGCAGCCCAGGGTATTGCTGACATATAAAATGGGCAGTGATCACCAAAAACAAAAGTCTGAGGTCAGCCGTCCCAGTGGAGAAGCATACTATCTTCCCTTGCTTCCAGGTCTGAGATAGTTTCAGGTCCAGAGGCCAGGTCCCTATAAGGAGGGTATATAGTATTGATCCCACAGCCCTTCCCAGTAAGATCAGTGGCCTTTTCCATGATAATATGTCTTGAAGGAAGGGGAACCCCTAGATCTTTCAAGGTTTGTTGAACGCAGGATCCATGTGGACACTGACCACTGTATGACCCATCTGTTGGCAAAAGAATGCATAGGGTCAGGTGTGAGGGGGTATTCTGGCCCCGAGTCTGTCCTATGGGGTGTCTGCCAGTATACCCCAGGGTCACTTTTCATGTTTCCAGATGCCAAGCATAGCTTTGACAAGACACATTTTCACTCTGCAAGGCAGGTGGTAAACCCAGAGAGATCAGAGCCACCATGTTCATGTGGCCCAGAACTCCCCGGACATCTCCTCCAAAGTGAAGGATGAGCTACTGCACCTTGCACCCTGGCCATGCAGGAAGCACTTCACTCCCTGGCTCCTGGTGGCCACATGCTCTGCACTGGGGTGACCATGCTATGTGGGTTAGAGCAAGAAAGGGCCTTATGCCAGGTTCTAGCCACAGACAAGCAGATCTGCCACATGGTCTGCACATGTCAGCAGATCCACAGTATCAGATAGATTGGGGTAGAAAGAGATCCCATATGGGGCATCTAATCAGCCCTAATGGGCAGCGGTCAGGGCAGACCCTCCCCTGGTGCCACCATTAGAGATACAGTACCTGGCATGCCACCAGAGCCCGCTAGAGGTGGAGCATTCAGCCACTCGACCAAATGACCACATGACCACAGTGGCCATGACTGGCCAAGAATTGTCAGATCCACAGTCCTAAACTCAAGCAGGTCCCACTACTGCTGTGTCCAGGCAGGTAGAGGGGCTCAGCAAGCTGACATTGGGTGCCTGGCCCTCATCTCCTGCTACCATGTACAGATGCCTCTTGGTTCACCCTAGCCCCATGGGTCCCTGAGGCCAGCTGATGGAGTGGGGGCAAGCCCTGACACCTGGTGCCAGGGCATGCTTTCAAGGGTGAAACTCCTGGCAGGACGTGTGGGCATCTGCCATGTGTGAGCGATGGCCTGAGGTAAGGCTGTGGGTGGTGTCGAGTCAATGATGAGTGGCAAGTACTCTGTGGGTTGGTCAGGAGCAGCTCCAAGGAGGAGCATGGGCAGGAAGACTGGAGGAAGAGACTTCTGGGGGGCTTACAGGAGAGGGCATAGCATGTGAGACCCTTCCATCGCTGAAGCACATCTGAGAACACCTGCTGCAGAAGAGGCACCAGACTACGGGCCCAGAGATGCCAGCGAGTCTCTGTGGGGTCATGGGCAGTCCCAAGGGTGGAGGATGGTCAGGTGCGAGCCCTCCAGAGTGGGCTCCTCCCTCTCTCCAGGCTGACCCCATGGATGCTGTGGCTCTGACATCCCCATGTGCTGAGGCCTGTTTAGTGCAGTCCCTCGAAGAGACCAGCTGGCCTGAGACAAGCTGACCACCTCGGCAAGATTCCTTCTGAGCAAGACGGACATGCATCTCAAGAAAAGGGCTGCCTATCCTGCCTGTGGTGCTTCTGCCAACACCAGCTCACAGGAGTCTAACTGATCTATGTAGGCTGCCACAGAACCTCACCAGGGGGTCCCCTGTGAAGGGAGTGAGGAGTGGCAAAGGGCATGTGACTGTGATCCCACTAGATGTCACACCAGCAACAACATGATGGATGGATTGGCCTTGATGGTGAGGCACTGTGAAGACAGGAGACTGTCTTCAGGATGTGGCCTAGACCTGCCCCAATGATACCATACAGGGCTGTCTCCTCAGAGAGCAGAATGTGTGGACCCAAGACCCACTGGAGAGTGTGCACTCCGCTCCTAAAGCCTTGAGTTCTGTGGACCTGAAGACCTGGCTCCTGATACCATTTTGAGGCTTGTCCTCCAAGCCTCACACAGAATTGTGGTCTCCAGAGTTGGAGGTGGAGCCTGATGGGGGGTGTCTGGGTGTGGGGCAGGTGCCTCATGAATGGCTCAGCGTCCTCATGGTAATGAGTGGCTCAGAGTCTTCGTGGTAATGAGTGGTTCTCACCCTATGTTTTCTCTCGAGAGCTGGCCGTTGACAGCTGCGCTCCTCCTCCTCCTCTTTCTTGCCTCTGCTTCACCAGGTGACACGCTGGCTCTCTGTCCCCTCCTGTATGAGTGGGAGCAGCCTGAGGCCTCGCCAGACACAGATGCCAGTGCCATATGCTGTCTGCAAGACCGTGGGCCCCGTGGGCCCCATACATTCACTTTTTTGTTTTGTTTTGTTTGAGTTGGAGTCTCACGCCATCATCCAGGCTGGAGTACAGTGGCACGCATGCTCATGGTCATCCCAGCATCGACCTTCTGGGCTCCAGGGATCCTTCCGCCTCAGCCTTCCGAGTAGCCAGAACTACAGACGCACGCTACCAAGCCCGGCTAAATTTTTCTGATTTATTGTAGAAACGAGGTCTCACCAAGTTGCCCAGGCTGGTCTCGAACCCGCAGTCTCAGGCAATCCACTTGCCTCAGCCTCCCAAAGTGCTGGGATTATAGGCTGAGCCACCGAGCCCGACCCATACATTCACTTTTTAAATAAACTCTCCAGTGTCGGGTATTCTTTACAGCAACATGAAGGGACTAAGGCAGTTTCCAGAGGGATGAGACCCTCTGAAGACTTCCAGGAACTTTCACCTGATCACCTTGGGCAGAGAGCCCTGCTCACGTGCTGGCAGCCTCATGAGTGCTAGGCCTCACGGGGAGTTGGACTGGGCCACGTCATGGGGGAAGGGCAGGAGTGAACATCCAGGTGCCCAGGTGATGTTCTGCGCTGTCCCCAGCCATGGCCTGAGATAGGCCTCAGACTCCTCAGGCAAAGACCTGGCTGCCCCACCGGGCAAGCCGCCTTGGTCAGCAGAGAGGAGTGGGCTGTTGCAGGGCATGGAGGAGGATGGTGTCTGATGCGGCCTGGGACCCATTGCACAGCCAGTCTGTCACTCACCGTCCCGTGACTCTCTGTGTGAAGGTTTTCTCAGAAGCTGTGACCAGCCCAGAGAAAGTGGGACCAGGTGGAGCGGGCTCGGTGGGGAGCAAGGATGTGGTGGCCGGGCTGGCCTCCCTCCCAGACCCTCTGCAGCAGCAGGCACTGGTCCCGCCAGCTGCGGCCCTGTTGGCTGCTGGCCTCTCACAGCTGCCCTCAGGAGTCCGGCCAGGCCAGGTGGGAGAGCCCTGCCTGGGGGCCCACACCACCACCCACTGCTGACCAGACCACGGATGGTCTGGCAGGAGGTGCTCAGCCGGCCACCTTGCCTGACGTCGCAATGACTCTGCCAGCGGTTCTTGGGAGAGCACTTCCTGCGGCTCCAGCCCAGCCCACATCCTGCTTAGTTTCCCTCCTCAGTCCTGCCCACCACTTCGTGGCTGCTCTCCTGAGAGCACAACCTCTCAGCAAATCTGCTGTGACAGATTCAAAAAACTCAGACTGAGACAGGTTACCATTACACTAGAAGAAAAAACCCACCTACCTGGAAATAAATCTGGCAAAAAATGTGCACGATCTCTACCCCAAAAAGCTACAAACAGTATGAAGAGAAATGTTTATGCTAAAATCCTTAAATGAATACACAGCTGTCATGGTGCTGTGGTCTGAATATGTCCCCTCCAAAATTCATGTGTTGGAAACTTAATCTCCAGTGTTGGGAGGTGAGGTCTCACAGGAGGTGATGGGTTATGAGGGCAGGGCCCCCATGGATGGATTGAAGACCTATGAAAGGGCTTGGGGAGCAGATTTGCATTCTTCTGCCTTCTGCCACCTGAGGACAGAGTTCCTCTCTTGACCCTCTGCCTTCCATCACATGAAGACACAATAAAAAGGCCAACTCCAGATGCTGGCACCCTGATCTTGCACTTCCAGCCTTCAGAACTGTGAAAGAATAAATTCCTATTCTCTATAAATGCCCCAGTGTGTGATATTCTGTCACAGCAGACACATGGTCATGAGTTGGAACACTCAATTTTGTAAGGGACCAATTCTTCCCAAACTGGACTATAAATTCAATGCTATTATAATAAACATTTCATTGTGCTGTGTAAATTGGTGAGCTAATTCTAAAATTCATACAGAAATGCAAAAAGTCAAGTAGATAAGGTACACATGAAGACGCAGATCCAAGTGGAGTGATGTCCTCTGTTGGATGTAAGGAAAGCTAAAAGTAATTAAGACAGAGGGTGCTAGTGTATGGGTCAACAAACGGGCCAGCAGAATAAAAGGAAGAGCTGAAAAGCAGTTGCATCCCCATACGGACACTTGATGCAAGAAAAAAATGATGCTGTAGGGTCTTGGAGAAAGAGGAGTGTTTTTGGTATGAAGACATAATGAAACCTGACCCCTGTCTCTCACTTTTTAAGTGCCAGGTACATTTAGGGTTAACTGAGAAGACAAAAGCAAGCTCATGGAAGAGAACTTATTAAAGTATCTTCACAACCTTGTCATAGGCATTTCTTTAAAAGGAGAGTGAAAAGCCACAGAGTCTAAGAAAATACCAGTAACTCATAAAACTGACATATATAAAGAATTCAGGCTGGGTGTGGTGGCTCACGTCTATAATCTCAGCACTTTGGGAGGCTGAGGTGGGAGGATCCCCAATAGAAGAATGGATAGGAGACTCAACTGGACACTTCACAAAGGAGAATATTGAGATGACTGGCATCATCACACATCAGGGAAATGCACATTTAAATTATAATAAGACAGAACTATGTACCCACCAAAATACTTAATATTAAAAAAAAACAGACAATACCAAGTATTGGCAAGTATGTGAGCAACTGAAAATCTCACACACTGCTGGTAAAAGTCTAAATAGGTTAACTGGTTTGGAACACAGTTTGGCTTATCTATTAAGTGTGAATATAGTGAAATTATAGTCATAGTCTCATTATTCACAGTTGTCCCATAGTGAAAATACCCAAATGTCCAGCAACAGAAGAAGGTATTTTAAAATACTGCTATTGGCTGGTATGGTAGTGTGCGCCTGTAGTTCTGGCTACTTGGAAGGCTGAGGCGGAAGGATCACCGGAACCCAGCACGCGACGCTGGAGTGGCCGTGAGTGCAACACTGCACTCCAGCCTGGGCGACAGAGTGAGCTTCCAACTAAAAAAATATACTGTTATTTTAATAGAATGGAGTACTGCCCAACAATGAAAACAAACAAACTAAAACAACAAGCAACAATATATATACATGAATCTTACAACTCTAATATGGAGCGAAAGAAGCTAGACACAATGAGACATATACTGTATAATTCCATCTATATAAAGTTCAAAAAACAAGCAAGACTAGACTATGGTGTTTAGGAATACTGGCATAACGAAGAGTTGGGACACTATTATTATAAAGTCCAAGATAGTGATCACCTGGAGGAAGTTACAAGGAGAGGGTAAGAGGGAGTTCTTAGGAAAGGCACAGACTGCTTCTGGGACGCTAGGATCATATTACTTGCTGATCCAGGTGCCATTACCACCATAAAGGTGTTTCTTTTATCCTCATTCTTTCATCTGCACAATCTTATTTTATGAAGTTTTCTACATGAATGTTATTTCTCAAAATAAAAATATTCTTAAAAATGAGATATAGCCAGGAACAGTGATTCATGCCTGTAATTCCAGCACTTTGGGAGGCCGAGGCGGGAGGATTACTTTAACCTAGGAATTCAAGACCAGCGTAGGAAACTAGCAAGACCTCATCTCTACAAAAAAAAAAAAAAAAAATTGGCTGGGCATAGTGGCACACACGTGTAGCCCCAGCTACTCACGAGGCTGAGGCAGAAGGATGGCTTGAGTCCAGGAGGTCGAGGTTGTGGTGAGTTGTGATCATGCCACTGTACTCCAGCCTAGGTGACGGAGTGAGACCTCAACTCAAAAAAAAAAAAAAAGAGAGAAAAATAAAGGATGCAATAACAAAGACAGCATATAAAAGCAAACCTTCAGGAAGTAACAAAGTTGGTTTTTATAAGGTTAACTTCTAAAAATGTGAAATATAATCACTGAAATAAAAACAATAACACATATTGTGTGGGTTCAGCATCACACTACACACTGTTAAAGAGAGAAGTAGTAAAGAGACAAGAAGATGGAAAATATGAAAGAGTGATTAAGAGATATGCGGGGATTTGATGAGAGGATCTAATATGTGCCTGTTTTGAATCTCTGAAGAGGAAAATGGTAAGAATTGATTTAGGAATTCACATTAAGAGAATAATGTATTATGCACTAAGAAATTAAGTATTAAGAGAATTTTCTGGAACTGATGAAAAATATAAATCCACAAATGAAGGAAACACAACTTATCTTGCACCTAGACACATTACAGTAAAATTGAAGACTATCATCAGCAAAGAGAATATCTTGCAAGAACCCAGAAGAAAGGAGAAAGAGAAGACACATAGACTTCTAAACAACAGCAATATGGCCACCAGCTTTCAAGATGGTCTCCAATAATCCTTACCTCCTGGTATTTGTGCCTTTGTGTAATTCTTCCCACACTACACAGGGTCAACCCTGTGTGGACACGAGAATACTGAGGAAGTGACAATGTATGACTTCCAAGGCTAGATCATAAAAAGCATTTGGTTTCTTGGATTGCAGATTCTGGAGGAAGTCAACTATCAATGCCATGGAACACTCGAGCAGAGTGTAAGTCCTCTCAGAGAGGAGCTGTGGTCTCCAGCCAACAGCAGTGTAAGTGAGCCATGCTGGAAGCCACTCCTTCACTCCAACCTCTAGACGGCTGCAGCCCCAGCCAACATCTGACTGGAACCTCATGACAGATCAAAGGCAGAAGAGACTGGCCAAGCCACTCCTAAATTCCTGATCCAAAGAAACCATGGAAGAAAATAAATCATCACTATAGTATTGTGTTGAGCCACCAGTTTTGATGTAATCTGTTATGCAGCAATAGATAATCAGTTCATTAGAAGACTAGCTACAAAGTGTTGAGAGGAAATAAAAGTCAACCTAGAACTGTATATTCTATTTGCAATTTATTTCTCAAAGACAAAGGCAAAATAAAATAATTTCAAGATAAAGAGAAATGGAAGGGCCTTAACATCAACATCCTGCTCTCAAGGGATTTCTTTTTTTATTTTTATTTTTTGAGTTGGAGTCTCACTCCATCGCCCAGGCTGGAGTACAGTGGCACAATCACAGCCACCCCAGTGTCGACATGCTGGACTCTGGTGATCCTTCCACCTCAGTCTTCCAAGTAGCCAGAACTACAGGTGCGCGTTACCATGCCCAGCTAATTTTTTATTTATCATAGTGATGAGGTATTGCCAAGTTGTCCGGGCTGGTCTTGAACCCACAGGCTCAGGAAGGGATTTCTAAAGTATGTGCTTCAAGAAGAAGGAGAATGATCTCAAAGGCACAGTCTGGTGCTCAAGAGGGAATGGTGAACAGATAGAATGGTAAATATGTGGATGAATCCAAACACTGTCTATAAAGTAATAAAACAGGATCTAATTTGTAAGGTTTAAGACAGAATTAAAAAGCCCAATGATATTAAGTTGGAAAGGGATGATTGGAACTAAAATATTCTAATGTTCTTTTATTCCTTGGAAGTGATCAAATATTGCCAGGTGTGTGGTAGCTCACAACTGTAATCCCAGTACTTTGGGAGGCTGAGGTGGGAGGATTGCTTGAACCCAGTCTAGGCCACATAGTGAGACCTCATCTCTACAAAATAAAAATAAAAAAATTAGCCAGATGTAGTAGCATGTACCTGTAGTTCCTGCTACTTGTGAGGCTGAGGTGGAAGTATTGCCTCAGCCCAGAAGGTGGAAGCTGTGGTGAGGCATGATCGTTCCACCACACTGCAGTCAGTCCACTGGGTGACAGACTGAGACTCCAACTCCAAAAAAAGGGGGCATCAAATATCATTTAATTCTTTGTTAACTTAAACATGCAGGTAACAGTTCAAGGGGCAACATTAATAAAAGTATAGAATGAATGTGTGTATGTGTATGTGTGTGTGTGTGTGTGTGTGTGTGTGTGTACATACATATATATGTATATATAAATTTTAAACAGGCATGGAGAAAAAAATCAGTAAGGGGAAAAGAATATCAAAACAAAAATCTCCATTTATCTGGGGTTTCTGCATCCTACAAAAAGAAAAATCTCCATTTATAAAAACAAAGCTAGAAAGTAGAAAAAAGAAACAAAATTTTGCAAAAACAGACATTAAAATGTAAGATGATAGAAACAAGTCCAGCGATATTAGTGATTATGTGGATGCAAATAGACTATTCTTACCACCTTAAAGAGCAGGTCAAATTGTTTTTTTAAAGTCCACAACCCCAAGCTCTATGTTGTTTTCAAGGAACACATCAGTATAACAGAATGCAGAAAAGTTCAAAGCAAAAACATGGGGAAACAACATCAGACAACTATTAGGCAAAAGAAAGCTGGTATAGTCATATGACTATCTTTCCTGATAGACGTTGAGAGCAAACACATGCAAAGAGGGCCAGGACTGTGAGAAAAGGTTCTTGTCACAGAACTCAACCTAATGAGAATGGACAGAATTCTGCCCCAGCAGTAATGGGGGCACCTTCTCCCCCAGTGTGCTTGCAATATCTATAAAAAAAAAAAACCCACCAATTTCAACACATTTCCAGCAGCATGTACCTAATAGACCAAGGGCTCTGACCACAAAACAATTCAATTAGAAATTAATATGTAAAAATATAGTTTTTAAAAATTCTTGTATCTTTGGAAAGAGAGTTGCTAAAATAAGTTTAGAACGGTGGCTGGATATAAGATCAATATACAAATGTCATTTGGATTTTATATGACAACAAGCCTTTAGAAAACATGCTTTTTAAAAAATAAATGACACCATTTACAAGAGCACCACCAGCCCCCCCCAAAAAAACACACACCTGTGAGTCAATATAGAAAACACACAAAAACTGCATCTCACATAATCATAAATCATAAAACCATGCACACTGCCATAGAGAGACATGCCATGGTTTTGGCACCTAGAGGTACACTGGGACTGTCTCAGAGTGAGGCCATCCTGGATGGATCTCATCCTGGTGGCAACTGCCCCTCCTGGCCCACTTCCCACGTGATGGCTGGGTGTTGGACCTATCAGGTGAGCCTTCCAGGGTCCCAGTGCACCCTCTGCTCCTGCTGCAGGTGCTGCCTGCAGGTAAGTGCAGTGTTTCCACCATGATTGCATCTCCATCCACCCCCACCTGCAGGGCAAGGCCACAGCCATCCCGGAGACTCCATGAAGTTGATAAGCACCTGCTGGAGGGGCAGGTGCTGCCTCTTCACTGTCTCACTTCCTCTGACCTGCTTGAGGAGAATGCATGCAGTTGGTAAGCACCTGCTTGAGGGGCGTGCAGCTCTCTGAAGATGAAGGGTGAAGAAGCAACAAGGGGAGAATGAGGTTTCTTGTTCTGGTGAAGCTTCCTGAATGCTTCCTGCTGAGGATGTCTCCTTCTTCTGCATCTCCCTCCCCCTAGCATGCAGATGTGCCCCACAAAGTCATGGGGCTAGGCTGGTAGCTCTAGCAGGTCAGCCTGTAGTGCCTGGGCTACCCCACTTGCCATCTGAGAAGGTACTATCCTCAACCACCACTGGGTGCTCACCACAGCCTGCTGCTTGTCCAGATGAACCTGCAGGGCTGGGCTAGGGGGTCTCACCCTGAGTGAAGGGGTGAGGTTAGACACTCTCATCCCTGATGGAGAGCTCAGGCTGCCAGGCTCACTCTGAGCAGAGAGGCAGGACCAGGGTTGGGGGTGTTGCCCTCTAGGCCCAGCCAAGGGACAGCAATGTGAAGGCAGAGGTCGGAACACACTGACTGGTTAGGGCACCATGGGTGTGCCAGGTTCAGGTGTGGCCACTGGGGTGTCTGCAGCGTTCTCTGGCCAGAGCCACCCATCATTCCTAAAGGTGAAGTGAGCCCACTCCTCCCCCACAGACCCATCACAGTCAGAAATCTGAGTCCCCATGGGATCCTGGAGCTTCAAAAATGAAAACCAAAAAAGACAGAATCCGGAATAAAGTCATGTGGCTCACGGAGCAAATGATCCTAGTGAGGATGCTTGGTGCTGCCCCTAGGAAGCCTCAGGAGTGGGTTCAGGGGAATGTGGTCCTTACCCGAGGCACTGTGGGCAGGTGAAGACAGCGGGCCTGCAGAGGTGGCAGCTCTGGGCTGCACTCACAGCACTGCAGAGGAACACAGGGCAGAGGGTAGAGGGTGGCCCAGGAGGTATGCTGGACTCAGAGCCTAAGCCTGAGACCCCAGTCTCCTCAGGTGCCCAGGCCACTGTTGCTGGTTTTCAGGGCTGGGCAATTGCCCCTGCCCCTATAATACCTGCAGCTCAGGCTCTGTGCGGCCCCCAGATGAACCCCCATCGTCTGGCGTGTCTACCTGGCCCTGCTCATCCTCCAGGCCCTCTGTTCAGCCCACCTGCATGGTGGCCTCATTGGCCATGGGTCACTCCGAGCCTCAGCGGACCATGCATGAGTGTCCACAGAGTGCGCTCAAGGTGTAGATCCCAGGTCCCCTCTGCATGAAGCAGAGCACTTGGGCAGTGGTGGGGGTCTGTAAGCCAGAGACCAGCTGCCCGGTCCCCATCCATGTCCAGGGATGAGCCCTTTCCCCCTCCCCACATTGCCCTATCACAGGAGCCCTCCTCTGAAGGCCCCTCTCCTCTGACTGACCCCTCCCTAGAAGCCTTCCCCAAAGCCCCTCTCCTCTTCTCGCTTTTCCATCTTGCTCCCTACTCCTGGACGGTAGTTGCCTGGCGGGGTACCTAGCAGGGTAGGGTGCAGCTGGGTGAGCAGGACTAGGCCAGGAGCTGAGGTTGAACTCCCGACTCACACACACAACTATGCATGCTGTGGGCAGCTGTCCCCATGGGCAGGCGCCTCCCTCTTTGTAGGTGGGTGACTTGTGCCTGGGAGTCCTGGATGCTCCTTGCCCCAGCACTTGGTCCTTCCTCTGTTAGCCTTCTGCATACTGGGGACGCTTAGTATGTGCCAGGTACCACACATGGCTCCCTGTGACCTACAGGAAGGCTAGTCTTTACCCTGGGACATGGGTAAAGAGAGGGCAGCAGGGCCCCCTACCACCCCACCGTGGTCTGGACCCTCAAAACCCAGGAACACATTACCAGTAGCCTTACTGGCCACAAAAACAGCCCCTCAGCCCCAGACATCACTGGGCTCCACCCATCCTCTCCTCAGTAGTTCCTGGAACAAAACACCCTCCTTCAAAAGCGATGCTTCTACCCCTTGGCCAGGACCCAGCCAAGAGTAGGGTCAGCCCAGTGTAGGCCAGACAAGATGGGGACTTGTCAGAGATGGTTGCAGTGGCCGCCTGAGCTGGGTGGCCACTGAGGAGGGCATTCAGTATCTGGGCCGAGCCAAGCATGTGGGGCAGGGCCAGACTGGGCGTGGGCAGCCACCCCTGCAGAGTTATAGGGTGGGGAGAGAGGGGCAGTGCCCCCAGCCACTCAGAAATTGGGCCCATGTTGAGTAGGGGAGACTTGCCAGTTCACACCCCACTCGCCCATCCTGGCTGTGAGGGCAGAAGTACATGCGAGCACTGTGGCCTTAACATGCCTCGGATGGCAGCCATTCACCCACCTGGGACCTGGGAACACCTCTGTGGACACTCACGCATGGAGACCAGAGGCTCAGAGGCACCCATGGCCAGTTAGGTCACCATGCAGGTGGGCTGGATTGAGTGCCCAGAGGATGAGCAGGGCCGGTGGACATGCCAGATGATGGGAGTCCATCTGGGGGCCACACATAGTCTGACATCCCTCGTCCAGCAGCCTTGCCACTTCCCATTCTGGCCCTGGGGCAGGCCTGGGAGGCTGAGACGCCTGAGGGGGTCCGGGGCCGCAGCAGGGAGCTCATTCAGGACCCAGGCACCAACTACAGGTGTGGGTCCATCCACCCCGCTCAGTCAGAGGTAGGGCTGCCTAGTGATTTGGAGAGGCCAGGACTCTTCCCCATGGGGACTCCCCTCCTAGGTATCTCCTTCCCCTAGACCTCTCCCCCACCCAGCCTCTCCCCTTCCTGGGGCCTCTCCCTCTCTGGGGCCTCTCCTTCCCCCATCCTCTCCTCCAGGCCTCTCCCCTACGCCCCTCCCCCTCCCTGGGGCCGCTCCTTCCCCACTCCCCGTCCCCCGGCCTCTGTCCCGACTCCCCTACCCCAGGCCTCTCCCTCCCTGGGCCTCTTCCCCCACTCCCCTCCCCCAGGCCTCTCCTCTCCCCAGTCCTCTTCCCTCCCAGAGTCTCTAACCCCCACTCACAGGCCTCTTCCTCCCCCAGCCTTTCCTTCCCAGGCCTCCCTCCCCCATGCTCCCAGAGCCTCTGCCCGCACCCCCTCCGTGGACCGCAGAGCCAGCCAAGCTTCTCAGCTCTAAGTGGGGCTCTTGCTTCTTACGAGGCAACCACCCCATAAAAGAGATCACCGCGGCCGCCCAGAACCTCTGGAAACAGCTGGGCTGTCTAGCGATGGAAGGGAAGAGGAATGGCCTCAGGGCCGGGGAAGCCCCGTGGTCACCTGAGGAGCTCCAGCCACAGGGGGCGAGGAGGACGCTCGGACAGCTGCCCCCCCCCCAACCTGGGACCTCCCCCGAGAGTCTCTGCGGATGCAGGGCGGGGTTGGACGGCCCCCAGGACACCGGAGGGACCAGTCAGGGCGACAGCAAACGCCTGCTGATTAATAAAGAGTTTAATGGGAATTTCACATGTTACCTGGATCCTAAACAGTCCCCGGAACATCTGGCAGGGCCGGGCGCCTGTTTGCGTTCGCGGTGAGGACACTTTTT
>CAUYQG010300053.1:0-60098 GCA_963574415.1 Tarsius wallacei
CGCTACCACGCCCGGCTGATTTTTTGATTTATTGTAGAGATGAGGTCTCGCTTGCCCAGGCGGGTCTCGAACCCGCGGGCTCAGGCAATCCACTCACCTCAGCCTCCCAAAGGCGTGGGATTACAGGCTGAGCCACCGAGCACGGCTTTGTTGATTTCTACTGCATGAGAGCCTAAGAACCTGAGGGCAGTAACGGGAAGGCATGTATTTATTTGTATTGTGGCAAAATATATACAACATAAAATTTATCATTGTATCCTTTTTTTTTTTTTTTTTTTGAGACGCAGTCTTACTCTGTCACCCAGGATGCAATATAGTGGTGCAGTCATAGCTCACTGCAGCTTCCAACTCCTGAGCTCAAGCTATCCTCCCACCTGTTTTCTGAGTAGGGGGGGCTACTACAGACATGCATCATCATGCCTCGCTATATTTTTAAAAATCTTTTTGTAGAGATGAGATTTCACTGTTGTCTAGGCTGGTCTTGAACTCCTGGGCTCAGGTGATCCTCCCACTTCTGCCTCCCAAAGTGCTAGGATCCTAGGCTGAGATACTGCACCCAGCCTCAGAGGCATTTAGTCATTCACAATGTTACGCAACCATTCACGTCGTCTAGTTCCAAAACATTTTTATCACTCCAAAAGGAAACCTCATAATTATTAAGCAGTCATTCCTCATTCCCCCTCCCCACAGCTCCTGGCAACTACTAATACTTGATGAAATATGTTATTAACTTTACATAAAAGGGAAAAAGGCCATTTGTGTCTGGTTTCTTTCGCTAAGCATAATGTCTTCTAGTTTCATTCAAGTTGTAGCATGTATCAGTACTTCATTCCTTTTTATGGCTGAACAGTATTTCATTTTATGGATATACCATATTTTGTTTATTCATTCATGTGTTGACAGACATCTGGGTTGCTTCCAACAAGAATTACTTTTGCAATCAAAAAAAAATTTTAGTTTTGGCTTATCTGGGCTACTAAATCCTTTCTATCCATGAGGTAGAAGGAAGTTCACATTCTAGTTCTTTCTTCATCTAATCAAAGGCAAATAGCACGTTTTCTCAATTCTAATAGTCATGGTTTTTGTTTGTTTCTTGGTTTGGAATTTAAAAAAAAAATTCCTGAAATGTGAATGCATCTTGTAATATATACTTTTACAGTGGCATATCTTCTTCCTATTTATGCAAAGCTAATAACATATTTCATCAAGTCAAAGACCACATCGGTGGTAATATACACCATATTTTGTGTACCCCTAAAAAAGCAAAAACAATGGCAATTAAACTATCATACAATGCTTTTCTACTCTTATAATTTTTTATTTGAACTTCTTGAGTTTTTGAAAACCAATTTAAACAAAGATTTTTTATCTCATGTCACTCTTGGGCTTACCTTCAAATATAGTACTAATAGTGTATCTGTATAATCTTGCTACAAAGAATAAGAGTAGAGAAACAAAGAAAGAGGTGTGTCCTGTGTGGACCTTTGCCTCAGTTACTTAGGGGAGCTGTGGACATCAAAGCTCCAGGAAAGGCTTTTAGAGACCATCAAACTATCCTCATTCTATAGATGCAGGCCTGTGGGACCTGTGAGGTTCAGAGACTTACGGCATCTCACTCAGATGGGAAGACAGCCAATCCTCCAGTGGCCCACACATTCATGTAAGGACACAACACACAGTCCCAACACTAAGTAAAATCACATCACATCTTACCAGGAAAAATTGTAAAAGACTTTCAAATGGCCAAAAAAGATGACGGGGTTATAACTGCCTTTCATTGTCTTCAAGTTACATTACAGCTACGCAAGTTGTAGAAAACTGAAAACAATACAAATTCCCTGTGTCCATAGAAATGCAACTGAAATTGCATCCAATGAAATGCAATTGATTGTTGCCCTCTGGGCGGTTCCGTTTTGCCGTATTTGTAAATTCATTCAGCATTGCTTATTGTCTATGTGTAGTTCTTTAAATTCTCCCTTTTGAACCAGTTGTAGCATCTTACTGATTTCCTCATTAATTCATGATTTAAATGCAATTTTTGATGTGCTCATTTATATTTGCGAGAAAGTCCTAATTTTACCTTTGAAAAATTATCCATTAACAATCTGCAGGATAGAATGGCAGTTGGCCTTCAAAAAGTGTATTTTGCAGAGTATTTTGCTAGAATGATAATAAAACTGCTTAAGAAAGAATGCCAAGTGAAGAAAATAGAACACAATATTGAAAAACAGTGCGATTTGACACTATCAAAAAATACAAAGAAAATATAATGAAAAAAAAGAAGGCAAAGTATAAATAGGAATTGCCAATAGGTACTAAGATTCATGAGTGGTTTTTGGTGTTGCCACTTTTTTATACCATTCCACACTCAGTACATTTTTACAGTGAACGTGAATTGTTCATTTATAGCCACACACACACACAAATCTTTGAAGAGAAAAGAATAAAATATATTCAATACCAAAACCAAGAACGAAGACACTGAGAAACAGGTAGAGCAGGACTTGGAAAACAAACAGCACCACCTGCAAAATAACAAAAGACCAATGCCTCCCCAGGGAAGATGGAACTGGCAGTGTGCCAGGAACCTGAAGGGCCCCTCACAGTTCATGGATATTTTATGTTTCCTTTTGATGATGGAAATATTCGTGGCTCAGAGTTTGCTCCTAAGCAAACACCTTCTAGATTAATCGGTGTAAAATAAATAAAGATTTAAATTTAAATTATATGTAGAGCCTGGAAAAACACCTACTTAGCTTTTAATCTCTATTAAGATGCCCATTACGCAGTTTAGTGAATGCTTATTAACCGTCTCTGTCAGGAATAGAAGCAGGATCTTTCTTTTACATCAAGAAACCAACCAGAACCTTTCAGAATCACACAAGCCAGAACATTCCAAAACCTTGTGTTTAACATATGACAGTCACGGGCACAAAAAGATACATGTCATATAAAGATGAAGCTTAAGCCAGGCACCATGGCTCATGCCTGTAGTCCTAGCATTTTGGGAGGCTGAGGTGAGAGGATTGTTTGAACCCAGGAGTTCAAAGACCAGTTCAAGACCAGCCTGGGCAACACAATGAGACCCCATCTCTACAAAAAATCAAAAAATGAGCCGGGTGTGGTGGCATGCCCCTGTTGTCAGCTATTCAGGAGGCTAAGGTGGAAGGATCACCTGAACTCAGAAGGTCAAAGCTGCAGTGAGCCATGATTGTGCCACTGCTCTCCAGCCCGGGCCACAGGGCGAGACCCCGACTCGAATAAATAAAAATAAAAGATGAAAATTCATGCTCAAACAAGGTATTAAAATGAGTTCATTTATACCCATTTTATATCATCTTTTATAATAAAAGTATATGTCTGCCAGATGCTTTTCTTAAACCAAAGACCAGCTCTCTCCCACACCCCTGAGTCTGATGCAAGGCTGGCCCTCTCACAGCTATCACTACAATGTCAAGAGAGAAGAGAGAGGGCAGTGACAAAGGAGACCCTTCGGAGTTCAATGGTTACTCAAATCCTCCATTCATCCCAAGTCCTCCTGCCTCTGAGCAGGGAGAGAAGGGTCAGCAACGACCCATTTGTGAGCAATCTAAGTGACTCCTCCCTTACTTTTCCTGAATATCAATTAAGTCACAGAGAGATGGAGAGGATTCAAGGTGGGAGTGCAGTCATGAGGCTTAAGGAGGAAGATATTTGGGAGACTTGGCAGCAATGAGCAAAGCCCAGGCTGCTGAGAGAAGGAGCTCATCGTGACCATTTCTCATTTGGGACTATGCTGACATTCTTTCTTGAGCAGTTTATTATTTATACCACTTGCCATGGACTGGGTTGTGTCCTCCCCCAAATTTCTATGTTGAAGCCCTAACTCCCAATGTGCCTGTAATTGGAGACAGGGCCTTAGGAGATGATCAAGGTTAAATTAGGTCATAAGGGTGAGGCCCTGCTCTGATAGAACTGGTGTCCTTGTAAGTAGACACCAGAGAGCGTGCTCTCTCCCTGTTTACATGCGTGGAACTCACACCAAGGAAAGACCATTCGAAAACATGGCAAGAAGGCAGCATCTGCAAGCCAGGAGAAGAGTTCTTACCAGAAACTGAACCCTGCCAGAACCTTGATTTTGGACTTTCCAGTCGCTCAACATGTGAGAAAATAAACCTCTGTTGTTTAAGCCGTGAAGCCTGTGGCACTTTGTTATGGCAGCCCAAACAGACTAAGATACCAATCCTTACATTCGTAAAGAACTTGTAGCTTTTTCCCTGCAAAATGTACACTTACTCTTATTTCATTTTAAAACGTCCAAATGGGCTGAGCCTGGTGACTCAGCCTGTAATTCCAGTACTTTGGGAGGCCGAGGTGAGGGGATTGCCTGAGCCCACAGGTTCGAGACCAGCCCAGACACCTTGGTGAGACTTCATCTCTACAATAAAATAAAAAAAAAAATTAGCCGGGCATGGTAGTACACACTTGTAGTTCCAGCTACTTGGAATGCTGAGGCGGAAGGATTGCCGGAATCCAGCAGGTCGATGCTGGGGTGGATGTGCGCATGCCACCGCACTCCAGCCTGGGCGACAAGAGTAAGACTCTCAAGTCAAAAAAAAAAAAAAAAACACCCAAATGGGTTTGTTTTCAAGCTGGAGTCTCACTCTACCACCCAGGCTGGAGTGCAATGGCATAATCATAGCTCACCACAGCTTCAACCTTCTGGGCTCAGGCAATCCTTCTGCTTCAGCCTTCCTAGCAGCCGGGACGCATGTACCATGCCTGGCTATTTTTTTTTTTTTTTTTGCAGAGATGAGATTTTGCTGTGCTGCCCAGGCTGTCAAATGGGTTCTTTAAAGAAAAGGAGTTTTGAATTATTTGATTTTATAAGATCCAGTAAGCTAAGACACTTTATTAAGCATTTATGTGTCAGATACACTATGCTGAACTCTGGAAGCATAAAGATAAATAAGACACAGCTCCCGACTCAGGGAGCTTGTAGTCTAAAGAGAAAACTGCACAGACACAGAATTGTATTACAAAATGATAAATGCCACAATGGAGAAGTAGTGGAGAAGCCAGAAAGTGCAGAGGAAGAAACGCACGACTTTGCCCAGCAAAAGACTTTCTGGAGTTGCAGACAATAAAGTCGGATGAGGATGAATGGTTCTTCCACTCAGAGAAGGGGAGAGGGCCTTTCCAGGACAAGGGTGAGGCTTGAGCACTGGCACGGAGGAAAAGCCAGTGTTGTGGACCCTGCAGCTCTGTGTCTAAGTATAGGAGGGGAATGCCAACTGACCAGAGGAGTGGCTAGAACTCAGGCAGGAGCCAGGTCACCACGTCAAGGTCACCATGAGGGCTGAGAATCTTAGCACACATAGGCCTGCAGGGCTCTTTATTACAGTGCTGATCACCTCAGCCAAGAGCAGGCGTGTGAGGGCACTGTTCAGCCACAATGGCCAAGTATCATATTGACTGATTAATGTATAAATTGTAATTTATCAGCATTCCCAGGTAGCATTACAAACCGGTCTGTAGAGGACATAAAAAAATCTTCAGACACTGAGCACCCTGGACTGAGGTTCTCACAGGGTCAGCAATGTTTTGGAAACAAGTTCGTCTGCCCAGCTGGCCCACTCTTCTGCCTGGGGAGCTGGACTCCCGGGCCTGGGCTCCCAAGCACTGCTGGGAGAACCGCACTGTCATTTGGACTGGTGCCAATAACAACTCGGGGCAGCATCCCAGCTGTGCCCTGGGCACCATCGTGCATGTCAGCCAAGGTTTTTCTCAATCCTCCTTACTTCCCTCGGCCATGAGCTCCTCATCCCCCAAGTCAAAGACAGTTGAGGCTGACGGGCCTCGGCCTGCTCTTCCACATCCCCTGACTGCCTTCACCCACAAGGACCTTTCTAGGTGCCAACTCCTTCTGATCCTGAGCGGACCTCGATCCATCAGTGATCCCCACTTCCAGCTCCCTCACTGCTATTTTCAGCCTTCCCTTTCGCCCGTTCACCCTTCATCCCACGACAAGGGGAAACCTAGGCAGGTGCACTGCAGTTGCCCCATCTGAAGGGAACGACTTGAATTAGTGTTGCTGGAAGTGATGATTGCATGAGGAGCCTGGACAGGCCTTAAACTAGGCCTGGGAGGACCCATCTTCTCAAACAAGGACTAATGCCTGAGCTAGGCATTAGACTGAGCCAACTGAAGCTAGGAGTTGGGGCTCAGCAATCTGAGTTTGAATTAGAAAGGTGGGGATTTAATTCCTAGTAATTCTGCTCCTAGAAAGGGAAGGGCAGCCCATGAGCCTCAGTTAGAAGGTCTGGGAGATGTGGAGCCCAGGAGCAGAGAAGAGGGTGTTTAGTGGCCATCTAAGGCTTAAAAACCCTTCTGCTTCTGAAGAATTCACTCTCCTTGCACCCCTCACACGTGCGGGCCCACCCACACCCTCACACCCACCCAGCATCCTGGCACCCAGCACCTCTAAAGAAACTAGGTGTGCCCAGAAGCACATTCCCTGGAATTTTTAATCCGGCCTGCATGTTGAGAGAAAGACAAGTTGCATTCCATAATTTACTTTATATTTACCTCCTCCACGGGCTAGTGCCAAGCTGCTCGAGCCCCCTCCACAATAAGCCTCTTTTCTTTGAAACAGGAAGTGCCACTTGGCCCAGCCTAAAAGGAGTGGTCCCTCCAGTCCCCTGAAGAAGCAACCACCCAGGATTGGCTCTGGTGCCTTCCTCTGCCCCCTCTTTGGACTGAGGGGGCTGTAGGGTGGGATCAGGCAGTCCCTGAAGGAAGAGGGGGCCAGGCCAGGGGAGTAACCCTTACCAAAAGCTTCTCTGAAGTCAGAACTGACAGAACTGGGCAGCTGGGGAAAAACCGAGACCTTTCATCTAAAATAGATCAAATGAGCCGGGCTCGGTGGCTCGGCCTGTAATGCCGCACTTGGGAGGCTGAGGTGAGTGGATTGCCAGAGCCCGTGGGTTCGAGACCCGCCTGGGCAACTTGGCGAGACCTCATCTCTACAATGAATCAAAAAAATTAGCCAGGTGTAGTAGCACGCGCCTGTAGTTCCAGCTACTTGGAAGGCTGAGGCGGAAGTATCACTGGAGCCCAGCAGGTCGAGGCTGCGGTGGCCGGGAGTGTGCCACTGCACTCCAGTCTGGGTGACAGAGTGAGATTCCAACTCAAAATAAATAAATAAATAAATAGATAAATAATAAAATAAAATAGATCAAATGTCCTCTACAAGAAGACTGAAGATGAAGAGTGGCCATGGGCTCACCATGACTACTGTTGGGGTGAGGGCAGTGAAATCTGAGGGGGAGGGCAAGGTGACTGTCCCTCCTCTCTGCCTTGGTGACAGGGCAGTTTACACATCTGCATTAGCAGCAGCTGATGGATACTCTCCCCTCACCCTTAGTACCCGGGTACCCAGCTACCACTCAGTTGCCAAAACCACAGCCCTGAGTGGAGAAAGTTCTGCCCGGCTTCCCCTCCAAATGACATGAAGCAGGCCAGTGGTGCTCTGGGAAATTCCAGGCTTGGTTTGGGCTCCAGTGTCCCCCCTCCCACGCCTCCTTCCCCATGCCTTCAGATCTTCACGCAAAAGTCCCAAATCCCCTGCTGAAGGATGACAAGCTTAGAACACACCCTAACCATGGACTTTTGTGGGAAGGAGAGACAGCACTGAGGGACGGGCGGGCCTCCCTTCTTCCTTCCATACCCACTGTGATGACAAGTGCCCACTGCTAAGACGACCCACTGCATACATGGAGTGTGAACTTCTCTTGGTTCTAGGTCTGGCCCGAGAGCAGCTGCGTGTGGAAAGGGTCCCTGGAAAGCCACGAGGTAGAGACTGCCACCTGGGGACAGGCAAGCTGGAAGCACCACAGAGCTTGGGGAAAGAATCTCCTTCTGCATCTCTTCTCACCTTCTCACCAGACGCAAAGTCGAGACAGGAAGATTGGGTTTCAAGCAGGTGGTCTGAGGCCACTATCAGGCTCTAGTCCACAAGGATCAAACAAGGGTTCCACCCGCAGCCCAGAGACTCCATCTTCTGACCACAGGGCTCCTAAGTGGCTGCTTGGATCTCTGTAGTAAATTCTTACACTAAAGACCCAAACCCCATCGCAACGTGATGTTACCTCTCCTCCAATCGAGAGGTGGGGTCTATACCTCCACCCCCTTGAACCTGGGCATTCCTGGTAACTTGCTTTGCTCACAGGATGCGGAGGAAGTGCTCCACGTGAGGCCCAGAGCCCAGGCCTCCGAAGACCCCTCTAGTCACTCTAGCTTATTATCAGATGGGAGGCTGCTTGGAAAACCAAGATGCCCCAGCCAACAGCCAGAACCCATGGCCAGATATGTGAATGAGACCAGCTCAGCCCTTCCAGTGTTCTAGCCACTAGCTGTCTGTCTGCTCACAGCATTCATGAGCCCAGGCAAGATCACAGAACTGCATGGCACCTTCTAAAATCCTGGCAGATAATAAACTGCTATTGTCTTAAGATACTCGGTCTTGGGGTGGCTTTTCATGCAGCAACAAATAATTGAAACAATCTCCTTGGCTGTCACTTGGAGCCAACTTGCTAAGCCCAAGTGCTCATCCCTGGGCTCCTGTCTTGCCCCAGCGTGCCCTGCTCCCCACATCTGGGCTGCAGCTTTCATTTCAGTGGCCCTATCTTGATCGTGTAGACCCCTCCTCTAGGCCTGGAAGCAGACTCACTAACCCACCCCTTGACAAGCTCACTACCATTCATTCATTACCAGGAGTGACAAGACCAACCATCCCAGACTCCCTGCTGTGGGCTCTGTCTGCTTCCTGCCCTTTGGAAGTCAAGCTGGTGGCCAACTTCTGCCTGAGCCACCTTGGAACCTACCACCCATTTTAGTCATGAGCCTCACCCTACTGCCTGAATGTACACATCAGCCCTGTGGACGGGCCTCCAGTGTCTGCCTCATCCTATGAGGCCTCTTGGGCCAATCCCCAACTTTTTTTTTTCTTTTTTTTTTTGAGTCAGGATTTCACTCTGTTGCCCGTGAGAGAGAGTACAGTGGCATCTCCTGGGCTTAGGCTGTCCTTCCACCTCAGCCTCTTGAGTAGCTGGGACTGCAGGCACACATCACCACACCTGGCTAAATTTTTTATTGTTTTTGTAGAGACAAAGTCTCACTATGTTGCCCAGGCTGATCTCGACCTCCTGGATTCAAGCAATCCATCCGCCTCCACCTCCCAAAGTGCTGGGATTACAAGTGTGAGCCACCGCACCTGGCCAACATCCCCAACTTTTTTCAGTGCCATCCTGCCTATTTAGATGATTTTTAGCTAAAACCTGAACATAAAATAATTTTAATTTAATTATACATTAATTGTCTGTCTCCATGGCTATGAATTTCTCAAGGGCAGGAAATGAGTCTTATTAATCTCTGAATCTCTAAGCAAGCTTCTCAGTGCCTGAGAGCATGGAAGGCACGATTGGGTAGGGTAATGCCCTTGAGTTATCTTCACCTCCAACCACTTCCCTAAATAATTTTATGTTACAATAGATAAAAGGTTTAGTCATCTTTTTTTCCAGTGCTGGTCTCTCAATGCCCTGGGACACATATGCAAAGGAACTTGACTAAAGTTCAAAATATTTGTATTATTTCCCCAGGGGTGCCTAAGGTAAGGCTGGCTGTGGAAAAGAACTGAGATAGGGAAATCCAGAGAAAGACCTCAAAGCTGTCAGAGTGATTCTCTGTCAGTTTGCTCCTGAGAATCACTCTCACAGGAAGATATCAGTGGAGTTGGCTTTGTTTCATTGTAAACATGCTGCTGGGTCAGAAGTGATTGTTCTGCAGAAAATAATCTAATTACATTTTCGATGAACTTTCTAGGACATGTTCAAACAGCTCTTATTAGTCAGATAAACAGATAGATAAGAGGGGATTTATTAGAGAAATTGACTCAGGCAAGTATGAAGTCTGACAAGTCCCACAGCAGCCTCTGGGATGCTGGTAGCGTGGCTCAGTCCAATTTGGAAGGCTCCAAAACCAGAGAGGGCATGGGAAGGCTTGTTGCTAATGTAAGTCCTGGAATCCAAAGGCCAAAGAATCTGCAGCTCTATTGTCCAACACAGGAAAAGAAGAGTGCCCCAGCTTTCCGAGACAGAAAATCACCTTTGTTCTGGCTTTTTTTACTCTGTCCTGGCCCCCAGCTGACTGGATGGTGCCCACCCACACTGAAGATAGATCTTCCCCTCTCAGTCCATTGATTCACATGCCAGTCTTCTCTGGAAACACCCTCACAGACACACCCAAAAGTAGCTTTAACAGTTCTCTAGGTATTCCTTAATCAAGTCAGGTTGACACTAAAATTAACCTTCACACAGCCCAATTTGCCTTCTCTCTTGGCAAAGGCTTTGTATATGAAAATCGTTTTGTTAGGCTATAATGCTCTATTAAAAAGTTAGGTAATTAACTTTTTTTACATCACAGGCAAAACGACAGTCCATACGTGATACGGAAGAATAGATTTTAGTAGCTGTCTTTGAAGTCACGCAGTTCCTGGGTTCAAATCCAGGCTCTACTTTAACTAGTCATGCAACTCAGTGAATCCATAAGACTCAGTTTCTCTGAGATTTAATTTCATCCGTAAAAATGACCTCGTGTGGTAGTGAGCACCAGAAATAATGCATATAAAGTTTCTAGCAGACCACTTGGCCCTGAGTACCTACTAAAAAACATTTTTATCAATAATAAAAACACAATAAATATTAGTTACTACTAATTACAGTTTATGACATCCAAGGAAGTAAAACTCTCTTGAGAAGTATATATATTGTCTAATCATTTCTCTCAGATAAGCCAGGACTGTGGTGCTGAACAAGGTTCGTTTTGGATCCCCCCAGGGAATCCACCACCAGGCAGCCTCTCCAGGAGATCTGGCAACTGGAAGGCCTTGGGTAGAGAGTGGGAGACTCAGAGTTTGAGGCTGCTGGAAGGATATAATGGGACCCAGATGAACTCAAAAGCTTCCAAATGGAGAGTGGGAGAAGGAGATTAAGGACAACTGAGAATGCAAAAGGAAGACTGCAGCTTTGTTTTATGGGGTACTAGAAGCCTCATGTTTTCTGTGGCCAAGAATTCCTAACCTTCGAGCACTTTCAGGGCTCGCTTTCTTCCCCAGTCTTCTCCAATCCATTGTTGTGCTGATAAGTGGTAACAACTAGCCTGGGTGGGGTGGCCTGTTTGCATATAAACTATACTGCTATAAAAAATGTGTAATGCACAATTTACAAATAATAAAATATATAATACTCTTTAAATTCCATATAATCAATGAATTAATAAACTAAAGAATAGCTTTCGTTAATTTTTGCCAAACTTTTATATGGATAGCCAACACTTATATGGACAGGTTGCAGCTGGCAAACAAGAATAGTATTGACTTGAATATTGGCTGATATTTCATGTACAGTAACAAGTAACTTGTTCATTAGACTACTGGAAGAATAGTTCCTCAAATTTTACTGTTATTCACAATGTAACAGCTACAGACATGATACATTTGTAAGTTAATCATTATTAACATTTTTCTCCATCACTTTAAGCATATATAGTCAGCAAAACAACAAACCAAGCCCTGACCTGTAGCCTTTGCTAATTTCTATGGTATAAATGCTCCCATTCTGGCCAATTGTCAAGCTACAGACACAAAATTACTACTGCAGAATTGAAAAGATGTTCAACAGCACACCATTATATAGTATTTCCACCACACAGAACAGATGTAAATAACCTCAAATACATAAATAATTATAAGCATGTGTAGTAAAATAATTATGTGATTATTTTAGTACTTATTACTTTGATGTAATATAATTTATTTAGTTGTAAGTATACATAAATAACTTTTAATAATGGCTATGTTTAATAATGGGCTCACAAAATTTCTGAAACTTTAGTAATTGACTCTTGCAAGTCAGCATGAGCCAGTGCTGACACACTATTGTCCCAACCCTACCTTCTCCCAAGATCCCACCAGCACCAACCCCCTCACTCCCTAAACTGAGCCACATAATGCTCTCCCCAAGGGGGTCGGGTAGGAGGACCTAACATGACCTGGCAACTTTTTTTTAAAAAGCAGGATTTATTGAGAGGACAGAAAAGCTCCCACAGCAGGAGGGGACCAGAAGGAGTTGCCCTGATCTGTTCATGAGTAGAGATCAGTGTCCATTCTACAGTCACTCCTGTGACCCTCAAAAGGGGCACAGAAAAACAACAAAACCAATCACAAAAAGCCATGAGGTTGGCAAACTTGCAACCTCGTAAGAATCCAAGTAATGATATAATACTTAGTTGTGCTTATTGTGTGCCAGGCATTTTTCTAAGCACTTTGTGTGTGTTAACTAGTTTAATCTTCAAACCACTCATATGAGGTAGTCACTATCATTCATCACCATTATACAAATAAGGAAACTGAGACACAGGGATGTTAAGTACTATATCTAGGGCTACACAGTTAACAGATGGCAGAGCTGGGATTCTAACCACAGTAAGAAAGATTCTCTACTTTCAGCAAATGTGGAGACTGAGGGAAAGGTGTACGCATGTTTGGGTCTGGAAAAGACCCAGGAAGCATCTCCCCAAGAAATGGCCTCCTCCAGGCTACAGGGCCAGCCAGCACACTCCTTGTACAAGTCTTTGACAGAGGGAAGAGTATTTTGGGCTAGTTATTACTGAACACTTACATTGTCCCACGTTGAGTGAAATAAGACAAGCTGATAACACTCTTGTCTTCATGAACAAAGAGTTCGGTCCATTAGGCTGGGACCTTCCTTCCTCCAAGATATGGTCAAGACTAAATTCTGCACGTACCTTGATCTTATACTCATCGGTCAGAGCCCAAAATAAAGAACTTGCCCACCACCACCCCTTTCCAGACCACTCCTCTGCCTTCTTTTGGCCCCTTCTCCTTTGAGACTCCCCCGCCCATCTTACAACCCATTTCCCTGCTGCATCACTTCCCCCTTTTGAATTCCTTATTTTTTTGAGAATTTGCTTCTGGAGTGAGTTAGGTGTCTCTCCATAAAGTTAACCCATCCATAACCTTGACTTCACAGTTCCTTGACATCCTCATCTACGCCTCAGCCACCTGTCCTCACAAGAACACCATGGACTTTGTCACCTTACCAACTCAAACAGCCCACTCTCCAACCATGACTCCTTAACTTTCCAACCTACTGATCCAATTATTCACACTCTGGACATCCTAAACTTCTTGGAAACCTTCATTCCATCAGCCTTTTCAATCATTAACTCCATTCTGCATTCACTTCTCTCTCTCTCTCTCTCTTTACAGCTTTAATTTCATATTCCATCCTTTTTATTACATTCTTTCCAATATCCTAAATTACCTGGTTGCTCTATTCTTTTGTTACACCTATTTGGAAAAACTCCAATACTATATAAACCCATTTATATACCTTCTCTGTGCGTGGTGGGCTGGGCACTAAAGACTGTTGGAGAAATCATAATTGTCCTACAATAAATTCATGATCATCAACCTAAGATGAGCACTCAACATCGCCTTAAACAGGCCAGGTGTGGTGGCTCATGCCTGTAATTCCAGCACTTTGGGAAGCTGAGGTGGGAGGATCACTTGAGCCCAGAATTTCAAGATCAGCCTAGGTAACAGAGTGAGACCCCCATCTCTACAAAAAAAGATCAAAAAATAAGCCAGGCATGGTGGTGCATGCCTATAGTCCCATCTACTTGGGAGACTGAGGCAGAAGGATTACCTGAGCCCAGGAGGTGAAGGCTGCGGTGAGCCATGATCATGCCATTGCACTCCAGGCTGGGCAGCAGAGCAAGACTCTGACTCAAAAACAACAACAAAACAAAACCAAAAAATATTGCCTTAACCAGCTATTTTCTCTGGCCAACTCTCTACCATGACTGTTTTAACCACTTTCCATTTTTTCAAACTTTTGATCCTCCCATCTTTTCCCTCAGATTCAGCAGATGACTTCACCTCCTACTTCACAAGAGATGGTCAGGGGTTAGGGCCAAAGCCTGAAGGAAAGCATGGTGAGCAGCATTCTAAGCCAACTCTTTAACGTGTGTTCCTGTCACCTGGGCATCTTTGTGGAGGGGAGCCCTAGAATCTGCATGCTAACAAGCTCCCAGGGATGCCAGAGCTGCTGGTGCCTGGAGCTCAGAGGCACATTGTCAGCACACAGATAGTTATGGGGCCATAAAAGCACAGAGATCACCCAGGGAGAGCACAGAATGAGGAGAGGAGAGAAGAGGGCAGAAAACGGAGTCTTGGAGGAAGCCCCACGTTTTATGGTTAGGATAAGGAGAACAAGAGGGAGTGACCAGAGAGGTAGGAGGAAAATGAGGAGAGTGGAGTGGTAGAAACTACCAGAATGCAGTATTTCAAGGTGATAGAAGTCACCATCTGCATGAAATCCTGCAGATAGGGCCAGGAAAACAGGACAAGAAGGTGCCCTTTGGATATAGACATGAAGAGATTGATGACCTTGGTGAGGACGTTTTGGCGGAATGATAGGGAAGGAATACAGGTTTTTAATATTTTATATTATTAAGTTTAGGAGATCATTATAGATTTTCAGTACAAATAACTGGATATTTTTAGTCATCCCTTGAGTACAGGACATTTTGTTAATTTATATTTATTAGTGCCATATATACTACTTATAGAACATCTCTATGCATAAAACTTAGTTTGGATTTCAGAATTTGGGCTTCAAGGGTAAAAGGAGGAAGGAAGGGAAAGGGAACATTTGGGGGAACTCATGTTATTCTTGCTTACACTGACATACTTCACAATACAACACAACTCCTCAGATTTTAGAAGACCACACTTCTACAGAGTAGACATTCTGATGCCTGCTCTGCCCAGGGAGTTTCTGAAAGGGGCAGGTATCTGGGGCCAATAACCCTGTCCTTCATCTTAGATGGACCAGTTGACTGGATCAGGCTTGAACACGTGACCCCAAATCAGTCAGTTCACTGACAGGTTAGAAACCAACATACATACATATGTTTTTAAGTATAATGTTTGCTCAAAAGATCGCACTAATCAAATGAATGCAAACATCAACATGAGACAGGTAAGACAGCCAAAGAAAATGGCGGAAGCACGGTTGAGTGAACATCACACTACACATTGCTACCATAATTCAATTCAACTTCAAAAAGTAATACATAGGTAACAGCTTTTAAAACGTGTGTATATGGACAGGATCTTACTCTGTCACCCAGTCTAGGGGGTAAAGGGCAGTGGTATGATCCCGGCTCACTGCAGCCTTGACCTGTGGGCTCAAGCGATCCACTCATCTCAGCCTCCCCAGTAGGTGGGACTACAGGTGTGCACCACCATGCTCAGTTAGTTTTTTATTTTATTTTATTTTTTGTAGAGTTGAGGTTTTACTGTATTGCCCAGGCTAATCTTGAACTCCTGGATTCAGACAATTCTTTTGCCCCAACCTCCCAAAGTGCTGGCATTACAGGCATGAGCCACCACACCTGGCTGAGTCATATTTTCATCCTCTCAAAAATTGAAGTAGGAAACCCAGAGATCATAGGAAATAGATGGTGGGCACTTCTGGAGAAAAGATATTAAATTAACATTAAAATGGCCAGCGTAGGCCACACATAAGATATGTAAACAAAGAAGTTGGTCAGGAGGGAAAGGGAAGGGGAGATGTCCCTAGAAAGGCAGAGGAGAGAGAAAAAGTGGCCTTTGTTTCTGCCAGCATTCCATTCCTAACCCAGCCAGCTCTGTTTCCTGCCCTTGTGTTCTGAGAGATAGCCCTGACTCCCCTCCCACAAATGAACCCCGCTTATCAGTTGATCTAGTTTGAGTAGGTCTGTTCTCTTCAACCAAAAGAGCAGTGATTAAACAAATGGAATACCAGTACTTCTTAGAGCCAAAATAACTGGAAAGGGTCATTGCACAATAACAAATCCCTCTCCTGCTCAGCAGCAACTGTGAGGACTGTGGGACTGACCCAGGCCAACTCTAGGAGTGGTCCGTAAGCCAGTCAGGGGAATCCCACTCATCTCACCACAGTCATAGATTCTCCCGTCTCCTAACAGTGGTGGGTTTAGCAATGGGAAATTGACCTCAGATGGTCCAGTCAGAGCAAACAGTCCAGGTCGGTGTGCCTGGGTCTGCTATTAACAAGAAGGAAGAGGAGGGGAAGGGGGAAAAGGAGGAGGAGGAGAGAGATTCTTTCAGTATTATGAAAGTAGTGCATGTTTCCTGAAGAAAAATGCAAATACAGAAAAGGATGAAGAAATAAATTAAAACAGCCTCACTGGTAGTCAGGGAAATGCCAAAGAAGGTCAAAGAGATCTTTTCAATCATCAGATTGACAACTTTTTTCCTTTTGATCAAGTGTGGACAAAGTTGTGGGAAATAGATATTTTAGCAGTACAGTTGGGCATATCAATTATTATAGGCCCCATGGAGGGCTGTAATAGCTGATGGTATTGAAAATTGAAATCTTAGAACCTGGTGGGTCCTCCACATCTGCCCTGGGGAAACGCTTGCACATGTGCCCAAGGAGCTGTGTCCATGGGTGTCCACTGAAGCATCATGGGCAACAGGTCTCCACTTGAAACAACCTAAATGTCCATGAGAAAAAGAAGAGTCATATGTATATAGGCCACACAATGCATGCTGGAGTTGAAAGAACAAAGTAGACCAAGATGGCACAGCACCCTAAACAACATGCTGAGTGAAAAATGCAAGTTGCAGAAGAAATGCACAGTCCAATTTTTCTTTTAAGATGTGGGGTACAATTCAGGATTGGGTATATGAGAGGTCAGTGTACAGGTAAAGTTTGGGCCTCCCTTTGGTCCCCACTTCACCTGGTTTGAGATCAGGTACGCTTATTGACGTTGCGTACCCCCCACCCTCACCCCCCGGCAGTTTCCCACTACTGCCAATCCCTTTCTTATAGTATTATGATAAGTGTTCAGGGTCCATTTATGAGTGAGAACATGCAGTACTCAGTTCTTTGTTTGGTACTCAGTTCTTTGTTTCTATGATAGATCACTGAGTATTATGGATTCTAAATCCATCCAAGTTGCTGTGAAGTCCATAATTTTGTCCTTCTTTATGGCTGCATAAACTATTCCATCATGTATATGTACCACATTTTTTTATCCAGTCCACTTTCAATGGGCAGCACAATTGGTTCCATATTTTTGCTCTTGGGAATTATGTGTTTTTTTTAAAAAAGCCACTCACACAAAACAATCTAACTCTCACCTATATGTTTCTATATATGCATAAAAAAGCAGTGATGGCCAAGGGGACAGTTTACTCTTTAACATCAAATAGCAATTGTGTATAAGAAGAGTGCAATAACATATTAATTGTATGACTTTGCACTAGTCAAATTAAAGCTTAAAAATATATGTGCATATACATATACACAAAAGAAAATTTGGAAAACACACAAAGAACAAAGTCAGTAAAATAACCTCCACTCCCACCTCAGTAGATAAGGGAGGCCACTGCACTCCAGTCTGGGCGACAGAGTGAGACTCCAACTCAAAAAAAAGTAAAAAATAAAAAATAAAAAATAAAAAAAAATGCAAAACACTAAACAACGTTCTGAATTTTCCCATGCTACTTCAATGCTTTTTTTTAAGCAGCGAATATCAAAATCTTTCCAAACAAATGCTCCCCCTCCCTTCCTTTATTTGGGTGTTTGTTTTGTTTCACTTTGCTTTGTTGGTCTTTTTTTTTTAATGTGTGTGTCGTTTCTTGGTGCCCTAAACCCACACACAGTCTGCCTCTTGACCAAAGCTGCACTGCTCCCCTCCCCACCGCAAGAAGACCGTGTTTGCAAGGACACACCCCATTTGCTTGCCCCCACCCTGCCCCACATCTATTCCTCTTGTCTCAGTTACCCCATTGTGTCCAGGACAAGTTGCAAAGCAAGGAATTCTTAGCAGATGATGGTGCTGCCCTGTCTCCCTGTTGTGAGCCAACCCCAGTTATGCCCGGTATTTGGGAGTCAGCATTTTGTAGACTTCTGTGACATTTGAGAGCTCACATCCCACTTCTTTCAGCATTTGGAGGAGAAAAGGAAGGACAGAGGGCTGCCCTTGTCACCACCAATGAGCTCATCTTTCTCCGAGAGGCAACAAGAAAGCTAAATTTCACCCGATGAATCAGGAAGCCTGAACTCATGAAAAAGCACACATTCCCCAGCTGCCTGACCCACCGGCTGACCTTTCCATAGAAAGGGAAATCAGACTGAGGCCTTCTTCCTAGAATGAAATAATTGAAAGAAAGACTTTTTTTATGGAAACAAACTTCACACCATCCACCTGAATCCTTTGGTTTCTATACACCTTCCAATGTCACAACATTTCTCTGTAGTCCTCTTGTGCCTGTCACACATTTCTGGGAGCCTTTCCCACCTTCAACTTTGAGGCCAGCGGGTCACGCCTATAATCCCAGCACTTTGGGAGATCGAGGTAGGATAATTGTTTGAGCCCAGGAGCTCAAGGCCAGCCTGGGCAACATAGGAAGACCTCATGTCTACAGAAAATAAAAAAATTAGCTGGGTGTGGCGGAATGCACCCATACACCCAACTACTTGGGAGGCTGAGGTAGAAGGATCATGGGAGCCCAGGAGATCGAAGCTGTGGTGAGCTGTGATTGTGCCACTGCACTCGACTGAGCGACAGAATAAGACCCTGCCTCAAAATTAAAAATTTTTAAAAAAGAAAGTACTTGGGGCAGTATAACCATGAGCAAGTCACTTAACCACTCAGTGTCAGTTTCTCAACACTAATTCCTATCTTTTTGCATTGTTGAAAGGGTTCACTTTGCAATCCAAATGGAGAATGTCCCCCTCGTCATGATTGACTATCTCAAAATCCTGTCTGCCCATGTGGTGGGTAAATGGGCCCATGGAGTGTGGTTTGACCCCTCCTTGGCTATGCTGTTCTTGGGAGGCCAAGTCAAGGAAGGGGGTAATGCAATGTGTGGACAATGGCACATGTTCCAGAGAGTTAGACTGCCTGAGTTTAGACATCCCACCTCCTCTTGCTGGAGGAACTGTGAACAATTTCTCACGTTCTCCAAACCTTAGTTTCTTCCAACTAAATGTAAGGAAGTGGAGAACTGTTGTCATGAGTGTAGGAAAAGAAGTGTATAAAGCACTTTAGCACTGTGCTTTTGATACGATCTTGATTCTGATAAGATGGTGGCTATTCCTATTTTGGAGTTTATTATGGTAGTGCTGCGTGAGTACAGTGTTGGAGAACAGAATCATTGGATCCATCCATAAGAAGATCACAAATTCCCTGGAGCAGTGTCAAGTGGAGAAGACTATCTAAATTGGGATAGCTGGCAGTGGATTAATAAGGGTCTTTGCATTACAAGTGACAGATACTCAAAACTCAAAACTTTTTTTTTTTGTCAGGGTCTCACTCTATCACCCAGACTGGAGTGTAGTGGTATAATTATGGCTCACTGCAGCCTCAAACTCCTGGGCTCAGCCTCCCAAGTGGCTGGGACTACAGGCGTGTACCATCATGCCCTGCTAATTATTTGATTTGTTGTAAAGATGGGGTCTCACTATGTTGTCCAGGCTGGTCTTGACCTCCTGGGCTCATTTCTGGGAGCCTTTCCCACCTTCAACTTTGAGGCCAGCGGGTCACGCCTATAATCCCAGCACTTTGGGAGATCGAGGTAGGATAATTGTTTGAGCCCAGGAGCTCCAGGCCAGCCTGGGCAACATAGGAAGTGCTCCCTTCTGCCTCAGCTTCCCAAAATGCTGGGATTACAGGTGTGAGCCACTATTCCCAGTCACAAAACTAATTTTAATGAAAAGGGGGATTTATTAGCTCTTGTGACAGGGTTGGAATTGGCATTGAGCCTGACTGTCTCTGAAGGCTCAGAGTTATTAGGGTTCTCTAACTCCTTCCTTCAGTTTCGCTTCTTTCTGTGGATAGGTCCCATTATCTCTTTCCATAGGTGGCTTCCTCTATGCAGCAATTAACCCCAGAGGAAAGAGAAGTTTTCTCTTCCAGTATCTACAGGTAAAATTCAAGAAAATATTCTAATTGGCCCTGATTGGCTGATATGTCCACTCTTGGACCAATCATCATGGCCAAATGGATAAAGTGTCCTGATTGGCCAAGCCAATCTACACTTTTGGCCAGAGTGCTCTCTCTATCCAAACCACACAGAATGGGGGTCAGTCAGTTCCACAAAGGAAAGGGAAGGAATACCTGTTACCAGAAAAGAAGGGAGTAAGAATGGAACACAATCACTGAGTGCATTGGCTCAAACTGTAATCCCAGCAATTTGGGAAGCCAAGGTAAGAGGATCACTTGAGCCCAGGAGTTTGAGGCCAGCCTAGACCATATAGCAAGACCTTGTCTCTTAAAAAAAAAAATTAACCAGGTGTTGTGGGAGACTGAGGAGGAGAGATCACCTGAGCCCAGCAAGTCAAGGCTATAGTGAGCCTTGACTGTGCCACTGACTTCTAGCCTAAGGGTATCATGTTTCTTTATTTCCCCACATTCAAAGCTCAGCTTTCTTATTCGATGCACTTCCAGTCTCTGCATGCCTGAGAGCCATAGCCTCTTTGCAACTTTTTTTTTTCAATAGCGTTAGTGGGTACAAATAATTTTTGGTTACATGGATGCATTAAATAGTGGTGAAGAAGTCTGGGCTTTCAGTGTACCCACCACTCCCACCTGTGCACACTGTTCCCGCCAGGTGATTTTTTCATCCCTTTACTCCTTCCCTACTTCCCCTTCTGAGTCTCCAATGTCCATTATACCATTCTCTATGCCTTGGAAGAGCCTTCATTTAGCTCCCACTTATAAGTGAGAACGTGCACTGCTTATTTTCTGTCCCTGTGTTGATTCCATCCAAGGCAAATTTTATAATGCATGCTGTTTGCTGCACAGCACAGCATTGGTACACATTTATTTTAATTGTCTTTCAATCATTCTGTATACTGGTGGTCAATATTCTAGAGCTCCTCTTTTAAGCAGTAAAATCACTAATGTTTAATCGTTACAGAGTAGTCAGGAGTCATAGAAAACACAAAGAAAGCTTTTAGGACCTTCTTCTGCAATTGTCTCATCTGTTGAGTCAAAACTTTTGGAAGGGATCTCCATGGTCCTTCTACTTCGCTAAGAGCTTTCAGGAAAGCTCTAAGGTAGAAACTCCAAACTTACAGAAGCCTGATCCCAGAAGCCTTCTACTTTATTCCCTACAAATTCTCGATCTTGCTTATTTCATCCTCCTTTACTCCTGTTTTTCCCATTTTTCTTCATCAGAGAACTGCTTTTCTCCTTTCTTTCTCTTTTTCCTTTTTCTGCCATTGTTGCATGATCATCTTTTCCTCAAAGAAGCTTAAGTTGTGTCCTGACTTGCATACTGAATTGGGGTGGACCCTAAATTCAATATTAATGGAGAAGAAAGGCCAGGTGTGGTGGCTCACACCTGTAATCCCAGTGTTTTGGCAGACCAAGGCAGGAGGATCACTTGAGGTCAGGAGTTCAAGACCAGCCCAGGCAACATAGCAAGACCCCATCTCTATAAAAAACAAATAAATATTTAAAAAGAGGCCGGGCGTGGTGGCTCACACCTATAATCCCAGCACTTTGAGAGGCCAAGGTGAGAGGATTGCCTGAGTTCACTGGATCGAGACCAGCCTGGGCAACTTGGCAAGATCTCATCTCTACAATAAATCAAAAAATTAGCTGGGTATGGTGGCAGGTGCCTGTGGTTCCAGCTACTTGGAAGGTTGAGGCAGAAGGATCGCCTGAACCCAGCGGGTCGAGGCTGCAGTGGCCATGAGCATGCCACTGCACTCCAGCCTGGGCAACAGAGTAAGACTCCAACTCAAAAAATAAATAAATAAATAAATAAAAGAAGAAATAGAAAAGGAGAGGGCACACAGGCACACACAGAGAAGAATGTCATGCGGAGATGGAGGCAGGGATTAGAGTGATGCAGACTCAAGCCAAGGAGTGCCAAGAACGGTTGGCAACCACCAGAAGCTAAGGAACAGACTCGCCTTCAAGGCCTCCAGAAGAAACCAACCTTGTCATCACCTTCATTTCTGACTTCTGGCTTCCAGAACTATGGAAGAATGCATTTCTGTTGTTTTAAGTGCCTCCCCACTCCACTACCCAGAAAAAAAAAATTGTACACTTTATTTGTTTATTTTTTGATTCGGGTCTCACTTGGTTGCTCAAGCTGGAGTGTGCAGTGGCACGATAAGACAATCATGGCTCAACTGCCTGGGCTCAGGTGATCCTTCCGCCTCAGCATTCCAAGTAGCTGGGACTAAAGGTGCATACCACCATGCTCGACTAATTTTTTAATTTTTGTAGAGACAAGGTCTTGCTATGTTGCCTAGGCTGCTCTCAAACTCCTGGGCTCAAGCAATCCTCTCACCTCAGCCTCCCAAAGTGCCAGGATTACAGGTGTGAGCCACCATGCCTGGCTGAATTCTACACTTTAAATGTGTAAACTACATGACACGTGCATTTTATCTCAATAATGCTGCTACAAAAAAAAAAATATGTGTTGTGACCTGCCGGTGGCCTCAGGACCACCTTCAGAGGCTTCTCTACACATTCCTCGAAGAGGTGTTTGTCAGACGCATACTTCTCTAGCTTCTTGCCTGTCAATCCCAGTCCTGGGGCCTGCCTACCACCCCACCACCCCACCAGATCCAGACAGAGATAGAGAGAGACAGAGAGAGACACAGAGAGAGGGAGTACCATAGCAAACAATAGCATATATGGTCATTCTAATTTGTCTTTACTTGTGCACCAGTGTGAGAGTTTCTCAAGGGTATAGGCCAGAGTGGAATCTCTGGACCATAAGGATGTATTCAACTCCCTGGACATTACTAAATTACTCTTTAAAAAGGTTGAAATAACTTACATTCCTAAACTGGGCACCGTGGTTCATGCCTGTAATCCCAGCACTTTGGGAGGCAGAGGTGAAAGGATTGCCTGAGCCCAGGAGTTCGAGACCAGCCTGGACAACTTGGTGAGAGCTCATCTCTACAATCAATCAATCAATCAATAATGAGCTGAATGTGGTGGCCCATGCTTGTAATTCCAGCTACTTGAAAGACTGAGGCGAAAGGATCACATGAACCCAGCAGGTCAAGGCTGCAGTGGCTGCACTCCAGCCTAGGAAACAGAGTGAGACTCCAACTCAAAAAAAAAAAAATTTACATTCCTACCAGAAATGTGTAAGAGTTCTCACTTTCCCACATAATCTCCAGCCATTGGTATATAAGAGTTCATATTTTTTTCAGCATGATGACTGTAAAATGTTATCTTGCGGTTTTAATGGGCATTTCTCTGATTACCAGTTGAGCATCTGTTCATAGGTTCAGGTTCTTTCTCTGAGTCACCCATTCATATCCATTGTCATTTTTCTTTTTTTTTTTTTTTTTGAGTCAGAGTCTCACTCATCACCCAGACTGGAGTGCAGTGGCCGCTCCCGGCCACCGCAGCCTCGACCTGCTGAGTTCCGGCGATCTTTCCACCTCAGCCTTCCAGGTAGCTGGAACTACAGGCGCACGCTACCATGCCCGGCTAATTTTTTTTTAATTGTAGGGATGAGGTCTCACCAAGTTGCCCGGGTGGGTCTCAAACCTGCGGGCTCAGGCAATCCACTCACCTCAGCCTCCCAAGGCGTAGGATTACAGGCTGAGCCACCGAGCCCGGCTCATTGTCATTTTTCTATGGGTGTCTTTTACTTATTGATTTGTAATCTGCATATATCCTGGGTACTAATTACTTGTCAGCTATGTGCAAAGCAAACATCTTCACTCAGCCTGTGACTTGTCTTTTCCCTTTGGTTATATCTTTTATCATTTGACAGATTTTAATTTTAATGTTGTCAAATATTCCTTCAGGGCTCATAGGAATGTTTTGTTTTCTTTGAGAAATCCACCTCTACTTCATAAAAATATTCTTTTGTATTTCTTTTTAAAGCTTTATACTTTTTCCACACTTGGGCTTTAATCCATATGGGATTTATATATGTGGTATAAAGTAGGAATTTGACTTTATTTTAGATAGCTATTGGCCCCAGCATATTTATTGAATAGTTTGTTCTCCTATATTTTGTAGTGGCACCGCTATTAAATTTAAGTTCTCATATACTAGTGGAGACCTCAGAAATTCATCCCTCTAAATACACCCAGAGGAACATAAATTGCTCTACCAAAAAGACAGCTCCATGCGCATGTTCACTGCAGCACTAGCCACAGTAGCAAAAACATGCAACCAATACAGATGCCCATTGAGAGTGGACCAGATAAAGAAAATACGGCACATATACGTGATGGAATACTACGCAGCCATAAAGAGGAACAAAATCATGTCCTTTGCAGCAATATGGACGCAACTGGAGATCATCATTCTAAGTGAACTATCACAGAAATGAAAAACTGAATTCCCTATGTTCTCACTCAAGAGTGGGCATGTGGACACAAAGGCAAGAACAACAGATGCTGGGCACTGCCCAAGGAGGGAGGTAGGGGAATAAGGGACACACAACCATCCATTGGGTACCATGTCCACTACGACAGGGAAGAGGGCTCCCTAGAAGCCCAAACCTCGCCTTCTTGCAATTGACTTATGTAGCACTTCCTCACATATACCTCACAACTCTAAAATATATTTTAAAAATAAAAAAGAAATTCATCCCTCTTCTAGATAACTGATCTTTGACAAGAATGCCAACACACAATGGGGAAAGGACAGTTTCTTTAATAAACCATGTTGGGATAACTGGATATCCACGTACAGAATGAATTTTGACCCTTATCTCATACCATATACAAAAATCAACTCAAAATAAACATAAGGCCTGAAAATTGCAAAACTACTAGAAGAAAACATAGAAAAATAGCTTTTGTCATTGGTCTGGGCAATAATTTTCTTTTTAGTTAGAGTCTTACTCTGTCACCCAGGCTGGAGTGCAGTGGCGTGCTCATGGCCATCACAGCCTCAACCTGCTGGGCTGAGGCAATCCCTCTGCCTCAGCCTTCCGAGTAGCTGGAACTACAGGTGTGCACTACCACGCCCAGCTTATTTTTTGATTTATTGTAGAGATGAGGTCTCACCAAGCTGCCCATGCTGGTCTCGAACCCCTGAGCTCAGGCAATCCTCTCACCTCAGCCTCCCAAAGTGCTGGGATTACAGACTTGAGCCACCATACCCAACCTAATAATTTTTTGAACATGACACCAAAGCACAGGAAAAAAAAAGTTAAAATAGACAAATGGGATTGCATCCGACTAAAAAGCTTCTGTACAGCCAAGGAAACAACCGAATGAAAAGGCAACCAATGGAATGGGGGGAAACATTTTAAAATCATATATCTGATAAGGGGTTAATATTCAAGCTATAAAAAGAACTTATGCACCTCAATAGCCAAAAAACTCCACAAATGAATAACTCAAATTTTAAAATAAACAAAGGATTTGAATGGACATTTTTCAAAAGAAGATATACAAATGGCCAATAGAAGCCTGAGGTAGCCGGGCTCGGTGGCTCAGCCTGTAATCCCGTGCTTTGGGAGGCTGAGGTGAGTGGATTGCCTGGGCCCGCGGGTTCGAGACCCGCCTGGGCAACTTGGTGAGACCTCATCTCTACAACAAATAAAAAAAAATCAGCCGGGCGTGGTAGCACACACCTGTAATTCCGGCTACTCGGAAGGCTGAGGCGGAAGGATCGCCGGAGCCCAGCAGGTCGAGGCTGCTGTGGCCGGGAGCAGCCACTGCACTCCAGGCTGGGCAACGGAGTGAGACTCCAACTCAAAAAAAAAAAAAAAAGAAGCCTGAGGTAGTGGCTTGCTCCTGTAGTCCCAGCTACTCGGAAGGCTGAGTGGGAGGATCACTTGAGCCCAGGAGTTTGAGTCCAGCCTAGACAACATAGCCAGGTTCCCTCTCTTAAAAAACAAAAACAAAACACAAACGGCCAACAAGTATATGGAAAGGTGCATTCAATTTCACTAATCATCAGGAAAATTCAAATCAAAACAACAATCAAATATCATCTCATGCCTGTTAGAATGACTACAAGTGTTGGCAAGGATGTGGAAGAATCAGAAGCCCTCTATACTGTCAGTGGGAATGTAAAATTGGTACAGCCATTATGGAAAGCAATATGGAGGTTCCTCAAAAAAAAAAAAAGAAAAACAGAGCTACCTTATGATCCAGCAATCCCACTCCTGGGTACATATTCAAAAGATACAAAATTAGTATCTTGAAGGGATATATGCAATCCTACATTCATTTCAGCATTATTCACAATAGCCAAGACATGCGAATTTTCCCCTGATGGATGATGGATAAAGAAAATGTGAGATATAGTTCTCACACACATACAGTGAAATGCTGCTATTCAGCCTTTAAAGAGAAGACAATCCTGTCACTTGGGAGAACATAGATAAACCTCTAGGACTTTATGCTAAGTGAGATAAACCAGACACAGAAAGAAAAACATTGCATGGTCTCATATGTGGAATCTGAAAATATAAAACTCAGCTAGGTATGATGGCTCTCACCTGTAATCCGAGGACTTTGGAAGACCAAGGCAGGAGGATCACTGGAGTCCAAGAGTTCAAGATCAGTCTGGGAAACAGAGTGAGACCTCACCTTTACAAAAAATTTAAAAATTAACCAGTTGTGGTGCACGCCTGTAGTCCCAGCTACGCCGGAGCCTGAGGCGGAAGAATCACCTGAGCCCAGGATGTCGAGGCTGCAGTGAGCTGTGATCGTGCCACTGCACTCCAGCCTGGGCAATGGAGTAAGACCTAAAATAAAATAAAATAATCTTTCAAGAATCATTTCTGGCCGGGCTCGGTGGCTCAGTCTGTAATCCCAGCACTTTGGGACGCCGAGGTGAGTGGATTGCCTGCGCCCGTGGGTTCGAGACCTGCCCGCGCAACTTGGCGAGACCTCATCTCTACAATAAATCAAAAACTAGCCGGGCGTGGTGGTGCATGCCTGTAGTTCCAGCTACTCAGAAGGCTGAGGCGGAAGGATCGCCGGAGCCCAGCAGGTCGAGGTTGCAGTGGCCGGGAGCGGCCACTGCACTCCAGTCTGGGCGACAGTGAGACTTCGACTCAAAAAAAAAAAAAAGAATCGTTTCTATAGTTCATGACTAGAGAAGTTACTTTGATTGTGTGAGCACCTGAAACCAAAAGCAGAAGATACAGCGTTCTCTTGTGAGTGCGAAGTTGGTTTTTGATTGTTGCTTCACTGCAACCGCCATTTGCCATTGGTGATGGTTCTTCTCTGCCTCTGGGAGAGTGAGAGGGAGAGCACGCACTCTGCGTGGTTTCTGTTAAAAAATAAATACAGGCCAGACTCAGTGGCTCAACCTGTAATCTCAGTACTTTGGGAAGCCAAGGTGAGTGGATTGCCTGAGCCCGCGGGTTTGAGACCAGCCTGGGCAACTTGGTGAGACCTGGTCTCTACAATAAATAAAAAGTTAGCTGGGTGTGGTGGCGTGCACCTGTAGTTCCGGCTACTTGGAAGGTTGAGGCGGAAGGATCGCTGGAGCCCAGCAGGTCAAGGTTGCGGTGGCCGGGAGCATACCAGTGCACTGCAGTCTGGGCGACAGAGTGAAACTCCAACTCAAAAAAAAAGTGACACAGTTTTATGATGTTTTAGTAACTTAAGGGCAAATATCCTCATTATACTCTTCAAAATTGTCTTGGCTCTTCTTTATCCTTTACTCTTTAATATTAAGTGTGTTGCCTATTTGGTACAATGTTCACTACTCAGGCCATGGGTACATTAGAAGCCCATCAGACTTTACCATTATGCAATATATCCGTGTAACAAACCTGCATATGTACCCTGTACCCCTGAAGCTATGAAAAAAAATTTTTTTTTGATTTGGAGTCTCATTCTGTCACCCAGGCGGGAGGGCAGTGGCACACTACCGGCCACCACAGCCTCAACCTGCTGGGCTCAGGCAATCCTTCTGCCTCAGCCTTCCATGTAGCCAGAACCACAGGCACGCACCACCATGCCCGGCTAATTTTTTAATTTATTGTAGAAATAAGGTCCCGCCCAAGTTGCCCAGGCTGGTCTTGAACCCGTGGGCTCAGGCAATCCACTCGCCTCGGCCTCCCAAAGTGCTGGAATTTCAGGTTGAGCCACTGAGCCCGGCCTGAAAATTTTTTTTAAGTAAGAAAAAAAAAGTTAGTGAAATTTTATAATAAGCCCTACTCGAATTTTAAATTGAATTATATCAAATTTATAATTTGAGGGACAATTGTTCCCATTTATGCATACAGTATCTCTAGCTGTATTAGTTTGGGTTCTCCAGAGTAACAAAACCAACAGGATGCTGGTGTGTGTGTGTACGCGCACCAGTGTGTAGAGGGATGAGAGAGAGAAAGAGAGAGATTTTAAGGAATGGGTTCACACAATTGTGAACTTGCAAGTATAAAATCTGTAGAGCAGACCAGCAGGCTGGAAACTTTATCAAAAATTGATGCTGCACTCTTGAGTCCAAAGGCAGTCTGGACGCAGAATTCCTTCTCTTCCGGAGGAAGACATTCTTTAAGGCCTTCAATTGATTGGATGAGGCCCACCCACATTGTGGAGAATAATCAACTTTGCTCAAAGTCTACTGATTCAAATATAATCCCTGGGTCTGGCACAGTGGTTCACGCCTATAATCCCAGCACTTTGGGAGGCTGAGGTGAGAGGATTGCCTGAGTCTACAGGTTTAAACCACAGTGGCCAACTTGGCAAGACCTCATCTCTACAATAAATCAAAACATTAGCTGGGCATGGTGGCACGCACCTGTAGTTCCAGCTATTTGGAAGGCTGAGGCGGAATGATCATCTGAGCCCAGCAGATCGAGGCTGTGGTGGCTGTAAGCACACCACTGCACTCCAGCCTGGGCAAGAAAGTGAGGCTCTGACTGAAAAAAAAAAAAAAGTGAATCCTATCTAAAAAAAGCACCTTGTAGCAATGTCTAGACTGCTGTTGATCAAACAATTAGATACCACCGCTCAGACAAGCTGACACATTAAATTAACCATCATCACACTCTCCGTGTTTTTAGGACTTCTTTAATGCCTTCCATCAAAGTTTTGCTTATTTGCTTGTTAGACTTATTTCTGCATTTACAGTTTTTGTGACTGTTGGAAATAATATACATATTTTTGAACTTTATATTAAGGTATAGCATTCATATAGTAAAGTGCATGAATCATAAATGTACAACTTGATGAATTTTCATAAACCTAACATCCCAGAAGCCCCCTCATACCTTCTGCCTGCAGCTCTCCATGGTCTTCTCCACTCCCCCACAAGAGGAACTGTCCTGACTTCTAACACCATTGTTAGTTTTCCCTGGTTTGGGACTTTGTATAAAGCATAGAAATGTGCTTTTTCAAAGCTGATATCTCTACCTTACATTAAGTTTATTATTCTTTCATATCACTTCATGGAGTCATAGTTGGTTCATCCCCACTGCTGTTTTGAATTCCATTGTGTGACCATACCACAGTTTGTCAGTCTGTTTATCTCTTCTACCGTTGGGTGTTTGGGTAGTTGTTTGGGGCTAATACAAATGGCGTTATTCTGAATATTCTTTTAGTGAATGTAAGGCTATAAAAAAATGCTTGTACATATCATTTGGTGAATATAGAATGTAGGAAATTATGTATTTTTAATTACAAATTCTAATTGTCGTTTAAGATGTTTGGGAACACTGCTGAGTTTTTAAAGTCAATCTTGTACTTACTTATCTGAAGATTTTCCTGGAGTCGTAACACTTGGGAAATATTTCCAACAATTGCTGTGGCATTTGATGTTCAACCCCGGTCACCAAAGAGGCAAAAGTGCCACAGCCCCAGAAAGAATTCCTTCTGGCTGAGGAAAAATTCTTTAAGGTCCTCTGTTCCTCTGGGCTAGTGGCTGTCTTTTACCAAAGACAATCTAATGAAGAGGGCAGTCCAGTCTAATCGATTCCTGTACCTGTGTCCCAACCACATACTCTTCATCTTTTGAATCTGCCCTTTGTGGTAGGCTGAATAATTCCTCGGAGACGCCCACATCCTAATCCTCAGAACACTGCTTGGTAAAACCTTTCTCAGGTAAATACATTGCCTGAGATGGTAAAAGGGACTCTGCAGGTGTGATTAAGTTAAGGAAATTGAGGTGGGGCGGTTATCCTGGATTATCCGGGTGGGCCCAACATAATTATAAGGATCCTTATAAGAGAAAGGTAGGAACGTCAGAGTCATAGAAGAAGTGACAGTGGAAGCCGAAGTTGGAGAGAAAGGCGTGAGGATGCTACCTTGCTGGCTTTGGAAATGGAGGAAGGGAGAATAAGTCTAGGAATGCAGGTGGCCTCTCGGAGCTGTAAAGACAAGGAAAAGTATTTTCTCTTCCATTGCCTCTGTGAGGAATCAGCCCTTTTGATACCTTGACATTAGCCCAGTGAGACTGATGTTGGGCTTCTGACCTTCAAAACCGTAAGGTAACAAATTTGTGTTGTTTTTGGCCAGGCACAGTGGCTCGTGCCTGTGATTCCAGCACTTTGGGAGGCCGTGATGGGAGTCACTTGAGACCGGGGGTTCAAGACCAGCCTAGACAACATAGCTAGACTATGTCTCCATTAACAAAAAAATTTGGGAGAGGGGTTGGAGTCTCACTTGTGTTGCCCAGGCTAGAATGCAGTGGCACACTCAAGGCCACCACAGCCTCGACCTGCTGGGCTTAGGTGTTCCTTCCACCTCAGTCTTCCAAGTAGCTGGAACTACAGACACACGCCACCACGCCCGGCTAGTTTTTTTGTGATTTATTGTAGAGATGAGGTCTCATCAAGTTGCCCAGACTGGTCTCAAACTCCCAGGCTCAGGCAATCCTCTTGCCTTGGCCTCCCAAAGTGCTGGTATTAAAGGCTGAGACATAGCACTTGGCCAAAAATTTTTAAAATTAGCCAGGCATGGTGGGGCACCTGCAGCCCTAGCTACTTGGGAGGCTGAGGTGGAAGGATTGTTTAAACCCAGGAGTTTGAGGATGCATGAGCTATGATCATGCCACTGCACTCCGGTCTGGGAAACACAGTGAGACCATATCTCCAAAACACTCACACACATACACACACACACACACACGAGGGAGGACCCCCCCAAAACAGAATTTATTTATTAAAAATTGTGTTTGTATTCTTTTTTTTATTTTAAGCAGGATTTATTGAGAGGACAGAGAAGCTCCCACAGTGGGAGGAGACCCGAAGGGGTTGCCCCCTTTTTATTTTTTTTTGAGTCGGAGTCTTACTCAGTTGCCCAGGCTGGAGTGCAGTGACATGCTCACAGCCACCACAGCCTCAATCTGCTGGGCTCAGGCTATCCTTCTACCTCAGCCTTTCATGTAGCTGGAACTACAGGCATGTGCTGCCATGTCCAGCTAATTTTTTTATTTATTGTAGAGACAACATCTCACCAAGTTGCCCAGGCTGGTCTCAAACCCTTGAGCTCAGGCAATCCTCTCACCTTGGTTTCCCAAAGTGCTGGGATTACAAGCATGAGCCACCGCACCTGGCCCAAAAATTGTGTATATATTCTTACATGTTCAAACTTCAGTCACCTTCAAAGTATTCTCCCTTTGATGCAATACACCTATTGAGATGTTTTTTCCACTGCTCAAAACAGTTTTTGAACTCGCCGATTTTGATACCTTTTAGTACTTGTTCTGTTTTTTTGTCTCACCTCTTCCACATTGGCAAAAATGTTTCCCTTTGAGAACTTTTTGGATCACTGGGGCTAGATGGGGTGAATAGGGAGGGTGGGGCAAGAGGTCATGCTGTTTGTGGTCAAAAGCTGCTGAATACTCAGCATGGTGTGGGCAGGTGCATTCATAAATCACCCATCACAAAATGGGCAAACGCATTGAAAGATCTCCAAAAAAAAAAATTCACTGAAGCCAAACGCAGCCTGTCACAACGCTAGCTGGTGCACAGATGCCCATGGGTTCCTAGAACACTTACCCAGAGGGCAGGCCTGTACTACAAGGGGCCCGCCCTCCAAAAGATAATTCTGGTTTTTTGTTTGTTTGTTTCTGTGTTTTTATTTACTGGTCCCCCTTTTTACACGTATTTCTTAAATTAAACTTGTGTTGTTTTCAACCACTGGATTTATGATAACTTTTTACAGCAGCAATACAGCCTTCATCCCTGGCTCCCCGGCCCCCAGGTACTGGAAAGGGGGCTTCCTGCTCCCCACAGAGCATCACTTCCGGCCCAGAATCACTCCCAGCCCCACCCCTGGTCCTCACGGAAGGGCTTGGTAGATGAACGAGCTACCAACTTCCTTTCAAATAAACCCATTGCAAGTTGAAATATTGTAAGCCAAAAATGCATTGAATGCACGTAGCCTACCAAACATCACAGCTTAGTCTAGCCTGCCTTAAATGTGCTCAAAATACTTACATTAGCCTGTGATTGGGCAAAATCATCAAACGCAAAGCCTGTTGTATAACGGAATGTTGGATTACAGTCCTCAGAGGTCTACGGTCAGGGCTGACCCTCTCTCTGCTCTGTTCCCATCCTGGGGCTACCTTAGTTGTTTCCTTCCCTTGCTTCAGGCTCTATCAGTCCACAGAGAGAAGAGACATCTGGGAGGTGCCTGTTCAGAGGCATAACTAGCTTCTACCAAAAGGGGGCAGCCAACGGCAGTGTCCAGGGGTAATTAGGGAAAGCTCAAAACGTCCTCAAAACTCTCATCAGCACCTGTTCACCGCCACCACAAGCCACCTCAAAAAATGCTAAGTCCAAGGCCAAGCACAATGGCTCACGCCTGCAATCCTGGCACTTTGGGAGGCCAAGATGGGAGGATTGCTTGAGCCCAGGAGTTCAAGACCGGCCTGGGCAACATAGTGAGACCCCCCCCCAGTTTTACAAAACATTAAAAAAAAATTAACCAGGCATGGTAGCCCACACATGTAGTTCCAGCTACTAGGGAGGCTGAGGCAGAAGAGTCACCTGAGCCCAGGAGGTTGAGGCTGCAGTGAGCCGTGATGGCGCCGCTGCACTCCAGCCTGGACAACAGAGTGAGACTCCAACTCAAAAAAAAAGCAAGAAAACCCAAACTGAATCTACATCAAAACCACGCAATTGCAGCTTCAAGACAAGTTCCCTAATTCTGTGCCACCCTTTTCTCACCAATCCTTCCTCTAAGCCCTGGGATACAGGAATTCTGGAGCCTCTGCCAAGAGGAGACTGCTTGGGGGTGGCTAATAGGGTGGGTCCCAGACACCGTTCTGATTCTGCCTCTAGAGGGACTTGAGTCCTCAGAACAGGCTGGATACACTCAGGGCACACTCAGCGGCAGTTGGGGATAGTTTAATAAAGAGATTAGTGACGATGTGAACTGTGTTAAGGGCAACCAACACTCCTGTGACCCACCTCAGGACTAGCAATAGTGGGGACTGAGAGGTCTAGACGCAATGTGCCTCTAGCACCTTCAAGGCTTTAGCACTTAGAGCAGAGCCCATAACTGGGGAGAAGCAAAGCAGAAACAGCTAAATGGTCCTCTGTTACTTATTCTCATTCCTCGGCCCTGGTGTTAAGTACTTCTTATAGCCAGGGGACTCTACAAATTTTTTATCATAGGCCCCCAAAGCTGTTCCAGCTGTTCGCCCTGAGAAAGGCAAGGGAGAGCTGGGTTGGGTCTGACCTTGATGTTCCCAGACCAAATGAGGGATGCCACCAAAATCTTCCCTACCACCATCACCCCCACACACATATGTACTTGTATATCTCTATGCATATATACTAATAGCTGCAGAGTACTCTGCAACGGTTAGTCATTTTATTACCAGGGATGCTCTTGGCAGGATAAATACGTATTTAAAATACAGAAAGCCGGACACGGTGGCTGATCCTGTACTCCCAGCACCTTGGGAGGCTGAGGAGGGAGGATTGCTTGAGCCCAGGAGTTTAAGACCAGCCTGAGCAACATAGCAAGACCTCATCTCTACAAAAAATTAAAAAATTAGCCAGGCATGGTGGCACACACCTACAGTCCCAGCTACTCAGGAGACTGAGGTGGAAGGATCACCTGAACCCAGGAGGTCACGTACATGGTGAGTCATGATCATGCCATTGCACTTCGGCCTCAGCAACAGAGTGAGACTCTGATTCAAAAAAACCCCCAGGGATTTTAAAGTTGCTGAAAGCAGCTGGAGGGTAAGGGGTGAGGAGAGAAAAAAAGAGAAGGGAAAACAAGGAAAGAAGAGATTGTGAAATGGCTTAAGACTGGGGTCTGCTGTCTTTTTTTTTTCTTCTTTTGAGTTAGAGTCTCACTCTGTTGCCCAGGCTAGAATGCAGTAGCATGCTCACAGCCACCACAGCCTCAACCTGCTGGACTCAGGAAACCCTTCTGCCTCAGCCTTCCAAATAGCTAGAACTATAGGCATGCGCCACCATGTCCGGCTAGTTTTTTGATTTATTGTAGAGACCAGGTCTTACCAAGCTACCCAGACTGGTCTCGAACCCCTGAACTCCGGCAATCCTCTCGCCTTGGCCTCCCAAAGTGGTGGGATGGCAGGCTTGAGCCACCACGCCCGGCACAGGTCCACTGTCAATAAAGCAACCAACAAGAAAGCCCCAGTGGTGGGCCATCCAAGAAATGCAAGGATATGTTCAACTTAAAGTTGTTTGTGCTGCTGCTCCCCCACCCCAAGTACTCAGTAATATCTGCTCCACACACAAATTGCCCTGTTTGATGGGAGTGTAGATTGTGTAAAAAAGGAAGCGATTGTGTCACACACATGGAACACGGCAGAAAAGGATGGAGACAATCCTTAAACCGAGGAAGCAGGAGTCTGAGTCTAGCACAGCCCCCAAAACCCACGGAGATTTCAGGGAGCCCTCTGGATATACAAGATATGAAATAGACAGGTCAATGGGATTTTATCTAATTCTTAAGGAATTAGGTGACCCTCCCTGACACTTGGGTAACACTTCAGTAGATTCAAAACAGGCTGAGACAGGGTTCTTGCATTTGCATTTTCTGTTATTCAATTATTAGTCATTCACTTATTCATTCATTCATTCAGACATGCAGGTCATCAATGAATCACATTTACAGAGGGATTGGCCATGTGGCTGACACCGAACAATAAGCACCAGGGATTCAACAATGAGCAAGTCCCCGCCCCCCACCCTCAAAGCGCTCCTTGCTGGTGAGTGACACAGGCAAGGCGAGCACAGAGACAAGGAAGCACAGAACCCAGCCTCTGGGCAGGGCAGGTGACACACCAGGGCAAACCACAAGGAAGCCCTCCCTTTGAAAATGATATGGCTGTTGGCTGGGCACGGTGGCTCACGCCTGTAATGCCAGCACTTTGGGAAGCTAGGTGAGAGGATTGCGTGAGTCCAGTAGTTTGAGACCAGTCTAGGCAACACAGCGAGACCGCGTCTCTACAGAAAACCAAAAAATTAGCTGGGCATGGTGGTGTATGCCTGTAGTCCCAGCTACTCAGGAGGTTGAGGTGGAAGGATCACCTCAGCCCAGGAGGTTAAGGTTGTGGTGAGCTGTGATCATGCCACTGCACTCCAGTCTGGGTGACAGTGAGAACTCTACTCAAAAAGAAATGGCTGTATCTGGTGTCTCCTGGGTCTTCCCAAATGCCTTCCCTTCAGCTGGGCTCCAAGGCCCCTCCTGGCTACTTAGTCTCCCTTGCTCTAAGCAGCAAGTTCTTCTCCATCTCAGCTGCAGCCACTCTAACCCATGGCTTTTCCTCTTTCTCTCTCTCTACCCCACACAATGAAGTAAGACAGTCTTCCCAGCTTCCTTTTTGTATTACTGCCCAAAATGAAGTATCCATGAATCTTAGTTTTAAGGATTTGATGGCTCATTACCATGGTATAATAGGGAATATTTTAAAAAATGATAAAAATGAGGTCAGGTGTGGTGGCCACGCCTATAATCCCAGCACTTTGGGAGGCTGAGGAGGGAGAACTGCTTGAGCTCAGGGGTTCAAGAGCACCTAGGCAACATAGCAAGACCTTGCCTCTACCAAAAAAAAAAAAAAAAAATGAGCCAGGCATGGTGGTGCATGTCTGTAGTCCCAGATACTTGGGAGGCTGAAGCAGGAAGATCGCTTGAGCCTAGGAGTTTGAGGCTGTGGTGAGCTGTGATCCTGCCACTGCGCTCCAGACTGGTGACAGAGTAAGACCCCAACTTTAAATAAATAAATGGTAAAATAGGTCTACGTTAGTTACAAAGATTCCAAAATCTTACCACATTCTTACATTCCTTGAGTCAGGAATTGCTGACTTTATTTAAGATAGTAAATGAAATAATGATGATAATAATAATCGCAGGTATTGGGTGTCTAGGATTCCCAGGTACTTTGCATTCCACGGATTCACGAATTCAATAGAATTATCTCCTTTCAGATGAAGAAACAGAGGCCCGTATTCAATGACTTGTCCAAGGTATGAAGCTAGAAAGAATTAACACAAAGGCCATGCTATCTGCACTGCACCACCCAGCTCCAGTGGGCCTCTGCCCTCCACATTCCTGAAGACAGAGCTCACCGTCTCCCCCTTCTTCCTTTGACTTAAACCTTGAGCCAAGGTCATCAGGGCCCTTTCCTTCACACTAGCCCCTCTTCCCAGACTCAAGACAGAATCATGGTTGCTCTCCCTTGTCTGAAGTAGGCAACTGGTCTCACCAAGAGTCTCTGGGCAAGGTGACCATCACACTGAGCTTCAGGGCTGACCTGAAATTCACACCTCCCTTTTCCTCACAAATACATTCTTCTCATGCTCGGGTGAAGCCAGGAGCTCACAAAGGAAGAACTTAGAGCCTGGATATAGGGAAGCTTTCTATTTCACAAACTTTGGTAAGGATAAAACAATTTGTGTGAAAACATTCAACACAGAATAGTTACTAAAGAGATGTGAGTTGATACTGAATGGGCTCTCCATCTCTGACTAGTCACCTCTTCAAGTCAGCCACCCGTCCTCACTGCTCACCCTGGAAACAGACGCCACTTGAACCTGCTCAGCAGACCACCCCTTCTCCCTAAATCTTGACCTCTTCCCTGCTTTGTCAGTTCCCCTCTCAGAAAGGATCCCTCATCTGGATCCTGAACCCCACTTGCCAGACCGGGCTGTATCAATTATTTCTTTTTAGTCTTTGATCTCCTTTCTCCCCTATGTACCTACTTAGTCTTATGGAGATTTAAAACACAAAACAAAAACAATAACCACTTGACCCCATCCCAAGTTACCACCTTGACTCCTTCTCCCATCACCACTGAATTCCCAAAATGCCCTGCTACTTGGCTTCCTGCAAGTGTCATCATAAAAGTCACCAGGGACCTCCTCAGTGCCACATCCAAAGGTTTCTTTTTTCTTGGTTTTGCTGCTGCACTTGACCCTGAGGACCACTGTCTCCTCCTGGACACTCTGTGCCAGTCTGCATCACCATTCCCCCGGGCTCTGCTCCTTCCCCCACTTCTGACCACCCCTTCTCAGCCTTGTCTGCTACCTCTTCTCTTCAGATGGGAAAGGCCCCGTTTTCCCTGCTTGCACCTTTCTCTTCTCAGTTCATACGCTCTCCCTGGACAATCTCACCCACTGACGCATCCTCAAAAGTCTCCCAAATCATCACTGCCAGTGCCCAAGCTCTGGAACTGTGGAGCTGTTGGGAATGGAGGGTGCTAAGATGGGGCGCACTCCCCCTATCCAAGTGACCCACAGGCACTTTACAAGTAGCTGTGAAAGCAGATCCACGTGCAAGGCGTTCTGCTAGGCACGGGGGTGAAGGTGTGGAGGGTACGGGTGTGGAGGTGATGGAGGCGCGGGGGGAGGGGGAGCACAAAGGCGTAAAACACTGTAAGCCGGTCACTAGCGCCCCTCCTCCTTTGCCGGGTTCCCTTTGCTTGGGACATCCACGTGGCCACAACCCCATCGCTGCCATCACAAGTTCTATACAAAAGAATGATCAATTCAGAAAGCATGCGCTGCCCCTCTGCCAACACCTAAATTCCTCTTTCTCTCTTCCCAGCCTTCCCATCCCTCCACCCCATCCCCCAGTCAAAAGGATCCAGTGTCATGTGTCAATGCTGCCCTCTAGAGGCGTGTTTCTCAAATTGCAATGGTGCCCTTTCAGTGGGTGTGGCTGATGGTATTTCCCAAAGATGACTGCACACCTCCCATCCCGCCTGCTGTTCTTACGGTGGGACTTTTACATACACCCATCATGAGGTGGAGTCTGTGTTCCTCCTTTGACTGGAATAGGCTTGTGATTATGAAGGAAGTGACGCTATGTGACTTCCAGGGCTAAGCTATCTTCCATCCGGTTCTTCACTTTGAAGCCCTCAGGTTCCTTAATCAACTCAACTGCCTTGAGGCTGCCATGCTTGAGGAAGCCCAAACTAGCCGGCTCTGGGAGACCACAGGGAGAGACTACTTGAAAAGAGACAGCTGATTTAGCCCACTCCTGTTCCAGCCCCAGTCACTGACTACAGTCACATGAGACCGTCAGAGCAGCCCTACGGAGCCCTTCCCAAATCCCTGCCCCACAGAAAACATGGAAGATAATGAATACTACTGCTTTAAGCCATTACATTGGAATGGGTTGTTATGCAGCAGTAGATAACTAGAACAGTGGGTCATGAAATCAGTCTAATGTATCATGACCAGTATAGTATGTCTTTTAAAAACTAAGTAGTAACCAGGTGTGGTGGCTCACACCTGTAATCCCAGCACTTTGGGAGGCTGAGAGAGGTGGACTGCTTCAGCCCAGGAGTTTGAGACCAGGCTGGGCAACATAGCAAACCTTTCATCTCTTAAAAAAAAAAGGCCATTTGTAATGACATAGTTGAGCCTGGAGGACATTACATTAAATGAAATAAGCCAGACACAGAAAGACAAATATCACATGATCTCACTTATATGAGACTCCCAAAAACTCATAACTTACTTATAAAAAATTGTGTATTCTTACACGTTTAAACTTCAATCACCTCAAAGTACTCTCCGTTTGATGGAATGCACCTAACGGGACACTTTTTCCACTGCTCAAAATTTGTGAACTCATTCATTTTGACGCCTTTTAGTGCTTCTGCCATTTTTGTTTCACCTCTTCCACATCGGCAAAAGGTTTCCCTCTGAAGACTTTTTTCTTCTGGGGAAACAAAAGAAAAGTTGCTTGGGGCAAGAGTGGGTGAATAGGGAGGGTTGACTGTTTGGGGTCAAAAACTGCTGAACACTCAGTGTGGGGAGGTTATGAGCTTATGTACAGTGACCCCTGCTGCTGGGACCTGGAGGCACGTGGAAAACTGGTGCCAATCTCAGGAGGGGCTCTGCCCCCTCCCCCCCCCATTCTCCTTGTGCCCAAGGGACTTGCCTAAAGCCCTCACTCACTCACCCACCAGCAAAGCCCACGGGTTGTGCAGATTACAATTGTGGACACTGCAGAGAAGCCTAGGAAGCAAAGGACAGCTGGAAAGGCATCCGGGGTAGGCACGGAAGCTCAGAGAGGCCCCCCTCCCCCGCAGAGAGAGTGGTCTCAGAGCAACCTAGAGCAGTTACATTCAATCTTGAGGAATGTGTGGATTTCCTTTGAGGAAAAACAAAAACTTCAGGGCTAAGACTTATGCACTGGCCTAAGGCTGCAGTTGGGGAAAATATTTCAGCTTTTAAGTTAAAAAACATCACTTTGGGGCATCACTTAGTACCAATGTGAGAGTAAATTCAAATGCAAAGATGGGTTTCACAATTTGCTCATCTGGATAATCTAAGACAAGGTTGTATTATATTTTTTTAGACTTTTCACAAAATAAAAATACAATTAAAAAATTGTTATAGGCCAGGTACAGTTGCCCAGCCTGTAATCCCAGCACTTTGGGGGCCAAGACAGGAGGATCACTTGAGCCCAGGAGTTCAAAACCAGCCTGGGCAACATAAAAAGATCCCATCTCTACAAAATAAAATAAAAAAGAAATGCGTTACAATAATTGGGCACCCTATTGGCATTTAATGGGTGAGGGCCAGAGATGCTAGGCATCCTACAAAATGCAGGACAGCACCCCACGATGAAGAATTTTCCTGTGTCCTGAATATGGTTTGAATATCAAGCTGAATATTTATGTACATGAAAAATCCTGTTTTCAAATATTTGAGCCTAGAACCTAATTCTATTATATATACACACACAAACACACATACGTACACACACATAAGGTGACTTGCGGCTGTTAGGACACAACCTGAGTTTTCCAGAAATATAATGGCTGAATATTCCAAAGGAAACATATTTTGTGTTTTCCAGAACTTTATTCAAAGTTGTCCACCACTTTGGAAAATGTCATCCCCAGGGTAATCCCCCTTTGTATATCTGAGTTCCTCATATAACACAGATACAATGTAGCATTTGTAGCTTATGCATTCATGTGGTTCTGTGCATTGGTAGGAGCACCTGTTCCATCCTGTGATATAGTTTGTCATGTCTGAGCACTTGAATACATGCTGAGAAATAAATGTTAAGATAATTTATTTTATGACATCCGTATACTCCACATCAATTCTCAGGCAAGGCCACACTGGAACAAAATTTGGAACCGTAGAGACAAGGTCACTCTGCAACCAGAAAAATGACTAAATATTCTCCTTTTATGACGAACATGAGTAATAACTATTTCCTTACCGACGATAACTCTGCTTTGCTTTAATCCTCACCAGAATCCTCCTAGGTAAAAATTAAGATACTCAATCACCAAAGTCCTCCTATTTCTTGACAATTTCCAATTCAGTACCAGCACCTCCTTTCTTTTTTTTTTTTTTGAAAGTGAGAAAGGAAGATTTATTGGGAGTACAGAAGATCTCCCACAGTGGGAGGGGACCCGAAGGGGTTGCCCACCTCCCTTCTTAATTATTTCCTAGAATCACTCACCACAAGCGCAAATCCCACGAGGAGCCTTCCCAACTCACTCTTTTTTGGATGATCTGGGGGGTGTAACTGACCTTTTATTATTGCTGGTCTATTCCTGGTCATCTCTGGTCAATGAGCATTAACAATACCATTTTATTACACATTGTTTTGTATTTTATACAATAGGACATGATATTGATGTTTTAATTATGTATGTACACATAAATTATATTACTCATGACGTCCATAAGGTAAATGGGGAACTATAAAATATTTGTTTGAAAAAGGGTCATCGACCAGGCACGGTGGCTCACACCTATAACACCAGAGGCCAAGGTGAGAGGATTGCCTGAGCCCATGGGTTCAAGATCAACCTGGGCAACTTGGTGAGAGCTCATCTCTGCAATAAATCAAAAAATTAGCCAGATGCAGTGGCATGTACTTGTAGTTCCAGCTACTTGGAAGGCTGAGGCGGAAGGATCACCTGAGCCCAGCAGGTCGAGGCTACGGTAGCTGTAAGCATGTCACTGCACTCCAGTCTGGGTGACAGAATGAGACTGACACACAAAAAAAAAAAAAGAAAAAGAAAAAGGGTCATGGAGTCTGACGGATGGAGAACTTCCAGAAGGAAGAATTCTTCGTTTGCTGGATTGCAATACAAATTGGGATCATGATGTTCTTCAGTCCACCCTGACCAGAGCAGGTTCTCTGCCCCTCCCCACAAGTTTGCTCTCTGGGGTGTTTTCCCCAGTCCTGGTAGCTATCAGGCAGGACTGCATGGGCAGCCCTCAGCAGAAAGGAGGTACTCCATGGCGATGCTCCAAGAACCCGCCCACACAGCCCTAGAGCCTGCAGTTGGACCAGGCACACTTCCATGCCAGCCTGTAATCGAAGAAGCACTGAGGAAACCGAGAAAGGAAGGCACTTAAGGAAGCAGGCAGAAAAAACCCTTCTGTGCCCCCTAGAGAGATGGGTACATACCCAGAGGCAATCTTCTCCAACTGCCCTTTGCCCTGATGAAAACTCAGGATGACGAGAAGGCAGAATGCATCCCACCTATGTCTTGAGGTGAAGAAGAAAGAATTATGGGTTGAGGCCCAGTGGCCTCCCTACCACGCCGTCTCCCGAGGTACAGGCCTGATGACCAAGGAGGCCTCATGGAAGTGATGCCAGGACAAAGGGAATCACAGAAACGAAGCCTTTGCCCAGAATCTACCTCTGCCTTCCTGAGATTCTCATTTTTTCCTCCCACCGGGAAGACAATCAAGTCCAAATTGTGATCATTCCCTATACTTCACACCCTCCCACCCCCCACCCACATGCTGGTGCTGCCATAAACACTGCCATTGACGCACATTCCTCTGAACTGGGACTTGGCCCTCTTAACAGGCAGCTTTCTTATGGGAAGAAGTAACCATGAAGCTGATCCTGTCAAACTAGGCAGAAGGCAGTAAGAAACTGGCCCCGAAATTGGCCCCTGCTCTGGGTGTAGGGTCCTCTGCTGGCAGAGAGCAGGGAGGGGATTGATGACCTCTCAGGCTGCAGCCTGGCCCGGCACTGAGCAACCTTGATAAAAAGCCTCCACATTGGGACTCAGGGACTTCGGCCATCAATCAGCACAGGGAGCTTTTCTCTTCAGGCTCTCTTTCCCCATGATGTCCACATTTATCAAAGTGGTGTGCAGTTCCTTAAAAATAATTTGGCAAGATACTAAGATAGTAGAAAGACAAAACACAATTCTACCCGTTTCTGCCTTCAAAACACCCTTGCAAACTTGTCTCCTTTTAAACTTTTATAAAATCTGCGGGTTTGCTATAACACACCATCAAATACTCTTGGTGAACCTAAAAGTTACAAACCCTGAGGGCAATCCCCTGCAGCACTGTTGCATTTAGAATAAATTTCAAGCTCCTCCACATGTCTTACAGGCCTAGAATGGTCTGGCCTTGCCTGTCTGCCTGCCTACCTCCCTGGACTCATCCAACCCACTGGCCTCTCTGCCCCTCAGGCAGACTCTGCTTTTTTTCAGTCCTGGATGGCAGCAAGCCCTGTCCACCTTGATGTCCTGGGACGGACCATTCTGCTCCTGAGGTACTCTGGGCGCCCCCTCAGTCTGGCTCACTTCACAGTTCAGGTCTTGGGTCTGAGGCCTCTCCCACCCCCTTTCACTTAAAGGCCTTCTGTTATTGTCTCTCACAGCCCTCTCCTTCTTCTGAATGATCCCCCTCCTAATTTATAACAATACTCTTTGCTTATTTGACATCTGTGTCCCTCCAGTGGGGGACACAGACAAGGCCACATCTGTTTTACTCACCTCCATGTATCTCCTTAGTGTTCTTTTGTTGCACATCTCCCTGCTTCATCTGCTCCAGCCCAGCTTGCTCCCAGACCCATCAGTTTCCAACCTTGCAGTTCAAATTCAATGCACAGCCTCACGTAACGCCTCCAGCTATGACCTCCATTGCTCTCCTAGATCTGGTAGGAGGCAGTGGCGCGGATTTTTCAGGTCAGCCTGGGCTTTGAGATGTTAGCTCAATGGGTTGGCCAGCCAAGCCCCAGAGAGGGACCTCTTGAGGGGCTGGTAAGCCTAGCCCCAGAAGTTTTGGCTCTAATGGGCTGACTAGCCAAGCCCTAAGAGTGTTGTTGGTTCGGTGGGTGGGCAAGCCTAGCCCCCAGTATCTTGGCTTCGGAGTCTCGCCTTCTTCCAGCAGCTCTCCTGGTTCAGCTGGCTCCGTCGCCTGGCAAGTCAATTTCCGGGGTGCACGGCTCTTCAGCTCCAACGATCTTCTGCAGCTCTTCAGGGTCAAGGCTCTTGTCTCACGCCCAGGAAGAATGACGGGCACGGACAGCCCAAAAGTGAGAACACAGGATTTAACGGAGTGGATAGAAAAGCTCCCACAGAGAGAGAGACTCCAAGGAGTTGCCGATTTGGAGACGGAACCTGGTGTTTATATAGCCCTAAGTTCAAGCTGATTGGTTCACACTTAGCTGTTCTGATTGGTCAGTATTAAGGACCAATCGGCAGGAGGTAGGGACCTAATTTAATGGTGAGCTGATTGATTGCTTTTTCGATACCAGCAGTGAGTAATTAAACTCTAGCTGAAGAGGCTTGCAGGGAGCTTGTTTACAAACGCTGACCCTGCCCGGGTTCACTACATTGTTTCCAGAGGGACCGCCTGTCTGTCTGCCTAATCTTTCTCTAGCTATCTCCTGTCTCAGTAGTCTCCTTCCTGCTGCTCTACTTTAGCTGCAGGCTGAGGAGGCTCTCTGCTCCCACCCAGTCTGACCCCAAGTAGCAACTCTACATGGCTGCAGGAGTTCCTGCAGAATCCTCCCTGTCCCTAGACTCAGACATGTTCAGTGACATGAAGCCTGAGCAACAAGGTTCCAGAGGCACCTCTGGGTTGCTGGGAGGAGCGGTCAGTAACCTCATGCTGGGGCCTGGACATCAGGGCACAGAGGAGAGAGGAGCCCTCTCTGAGCCCACACACACGAGTGCTGGAGGCCCAGGCTGCAGAACACAAATGTTCCCCAGGGGCCTAGATGGCCACGCAAATCCTCGTAGGCACTTAGGAATCTTCATAGGTAAAAGGTCCTGCCATCTGGGTGAGGCAAAATACAGTCGATTCTTATTATTCACAATAGTTATGTTCTATAAAGTTGACTGGAACACCGAATCAGCAAATATGAAACTGCAGCTCCTAGGGGAAATACAGGGTAGGTTCCTGTGCACCTCTGGTCGTAATATTTTTGTCAGCCTCCCAATACGCTGGTTTTATGTACTTCTTTTTAAAGACATCTTATTTGGTATACATGGCTGATTCATTAACTGAACTCACTACCAACAGCACTATAACTTATGCCTTAACAAAACTCACCTGACACACCCATTTTCTCCTACGGCACATCACAGCCTTCTTGAGCTTGGGAACACTAGACAGCACTTCAGCACAACACTTGGAGGCCATTTTAACAATGAAATCACCAACCAACAGCATAAAAAGTGACACTAAATAGACTGCAAAAGGGATGCTTCTGCCGGGCATGGTGGCTCATGTCTGTAATCCCAGCATTTTGGGAAGCTGAGGTGAAAGGATCACTTGAAGTCAGGAGTTCAAGACCAGCCTGGGCCATATAGCTAGACCTCATCTCCACATAAAAGAAAAAAAAGGGGGGACACTTGTTTGCACATGAGAGCTAAGATAAGAAGGAAGAGTCATCTTGACCTGGGGATGTGTGCAGCAGGCAACTCCAATTTTTCACCATTCTGTGTGTGTCCATAAATGATGGTGAAAGCACTGGAAGTATTGATTTTACGATGGCAAATAAATTTTAGCAAGGCAGTAGAATTTTAAAATATGGAATCAACTTATGTACTTTTTTTTCAGTCCTTGTTGGGTTGAACTTTAGGTAGAATTGCCATCTCAGCTCATAGCAGGAGGCAGAGATGGGTCAGCTCACATTTCTTATGTGGCAGGCAGCCCTCTTCAAACTACTCAGTGATACACAACTCCTGGGCAAGGAATGGGACACTTCTGCTGAGCACTTTGGCTCATGTCTGTAATCCCAGCATTTTTGGGAAGCTAAGGTGGAAGGATCACTTGAGGCCAGGAGTTCAAGACCAGCCTGGGCCATATAGCAAGACCTCATCTCTACAAAAAAAAAAATAAGGGACACTTGTTTACACATGAGAGCTAAGACAAGGAGGAAGAATGCCATCTTGACCTGGGCCACAACCTGGGCCAGACCACTGGAGTCAACCAGAAAGCAACCAGTTTAATCCATTGGCCCAGAGCTTTCCTGGGCTGACAATTCCAGGAACAGATCACATGACCCTTGTGTCATTAACTGGCTCAGCCAGGTAGGGCAAGCTGGCCAAGTTGGAAGACCTGTGCTGCAGGTGATAAACCTGCTCCAGTGGGAAGGCTAGAGACCAGTACGGTGCTCATGGGAACATCACCCCACTTCATAAATGCTCCAGAGCATGTGTGTTAGTCAGGGTTCTCCAGGGAGCCAGAACCAACAGGATGGAGAGATAGAGAAACCAACTGGCTCACATGATAGTGGGGGCTGACAAGTCTGAAATCTGTACGATCAGCTGAGTGCAAGGGCTCACAATTGCAGTCTCAGCACTTTGGGAGGCCAAGGCAGGGGGGGTTCTTTGAAGCCAGGCATTCGAGACCAGCATGGGCAATATAGTGAAGCCTTGTCTCTACAAAAACAAAGAAATACATAAATTGGCTGGGCATGGTAACACATACCTGTAGTCCCAGCTGCTCAGGAGACTAAGGTGGGAGGTTCACTTGAGACCAAGAGTTTGAGGCTGCAGTGAGCTATAACTGCACCACTGCATTTTACCTTGGGCAACAGAGTGAGACCCTGTCAAAAAAAGAAAGAAGGAAGAAAAGAAGGAAAGAGAAAGAGAAAAAAGGAAGAAAGGAGAGAGGAAGGAAGGGAGGGAGGGAGGGAGGGAGGGGAGAAGAAGGGAAGGAGGGAGGGAAGAAATGAAATCTGTAGGCTGGAAATTCCAGCAGGAGTTGATGCTGCACTCTTGAGTCCAAAAGCAGCCTGGAGACAGAACTCCTTCCCCCTTAGGGAAGCTCAGTCTTTGTTCCTGATGCCTTCAACTGCCTGGATAGGGCCCATCTACATTAATAGAGGGTCATCTCTTTACCCCATCTACTGATTTAATGTTAATTACATGAAAAAAAAAAAACAAACCTCATGACAAACTCTAGACTAGTGTTTGCCCAAACAACTGGGTACCAGAGCCCAGCCAAGTTGATACATTAAAAATCATCACAGCATGTTCCAGCCCTTCATAGGAAAACGTAGGGAGTACTAGCTCAGCCCCTCTCAGGAGGACCCTCAAGTTGGGAACACATGAGCACTGACCCTGTCTGGCTCCTGCATTCTGTGTCCACATACAAGCTACCCTCCAACATCCTTACATTGCAGCCTTGGTCCTGGCACCTCACCCTAACTTTACTGTGTTTTCAGGCACTGCTTGCTCCAGCTACTCCTGACCTCTGACCCTACTGAATTTCTCTATTTACAGCCCCCACCTCCAACTTCTGACCCATGTGCCAGTCCCAGTCACAGTGTTAATTCACTGACTCTTCAGAACAACCCAGCAATGCAGCTTTTTGGAGAAGTGAAGCAAACAATTGAGGGTCTCTGAACATGCTTTTTGGGAAGAAGAATGGTTATTCAAGTGTTTGGAACATGCTAGGTGCTCTGTAATGTCAGCAGGTCAATGTTCCCTAAGGAACAAAGAATTCAATGCAGGCTCTGCACCCCCCTTGAAAGGTGTAAGCTCTGGTCACAAATCTTTCCTTAAGAGGACAAGCTACTCCAATGTCTGGCTTTAGTCTGTTCTCATCTACACTTCACTGATGAACTCAGAAAAGTCAAAGCTTAAAGGTCATCTCTGATAATAAAATAAAATAACAATTAGCTGGGTGCATTGGCTCACGACTATAATCCCAACATTTCAGGAGACTAAGGTGAAAGAATTGCCTGAGTCCAGAAGTTTGAGACCAGCCTAGGCAATATGGCAAGACCTTGTCTCTACAATAAATTTTAAAAATAAAAAAAGTCAGGCTCAGTGATTCACACCTATAATTCTAGCACTTTGGGAAGTGGAGGCAAGAGGATTGTCTGAGTCCAGGGATTCAAGATTAGCCTTGACAACTTGGTGAGACTTCATCTCTACAATAAATAAATTTTAAAAATTAGCCAGGCATTGTGGCACACCTGTAGTTCCAGCTACTTGGAAGGCTGAAATGGAAGGATCGCCTAAGTCCAGCAGGTTGAAGCTGCAAGTGCTATGAGTGTGTCCCTGCATTCTAGCCTGGGCAAAATGAAACTCTGACCCAAAAAAATAAATAAATAAAATAAACAACTAACAATTGTAGAGCACTTTATAGTTTTAACATATTTGTATACATATGTGTGTGAACATATATATATATATATATATACACACAAGGAAAGATTGACAGCAGATCCTCAAAACTAACTACTGTAAACCAGATGGCAGGCTGCCTTTTCTATGAGAATGCCCTGTACACCCTGGCTATCTATCAGAACAAAAGTCAAAGCCCCCCATGTACCCTGTCTGTGCTATGTCCTCCACTCACCTGCCACTCACCAGCTCACTGGCTTTCCCAAAGCTACAGAGGACAGACAACGCTGTTGAACTCTAGAGTGATTCCATGGGCAAGGCAACAGAAATAAGTAGGAGGGTATTTTCTTCAAGGCAAAGGAGATGAAAAGAAAAAAAATCTAGTAGCAATCAGATGGTTGGTACCAAAGACAGAGTGACTCAGGGCAGGTCCTTGGCGAAAAACACTGAACTAGCATGGGCCCACACCCTGGAGAACATTGGCCCACATTCTGTGATCCAAGTGGGAAGAGAAGGTGAGGAAAGGCTGCCATTAAGACAATCTGGGCAGAGCTGTGATCACAGATGGACCAACCTGTCAGGATGAAAACCAAAATCCACAGTGCCTGTTCCCTGCCATACAGCCAAGCTTGCCCGTGCTGCCATCTTATTCAACTCATATGTCTGGGCAGTGACAGGGCCTTAAGTATTTTTTTTTTATCCAGGTTGAGTTAAAGACCTTAAGTATTTGTGGTTAAACCACCTGACAGTTAATAAATATAATAATATTTTAAAGTGTTGAGTGAGCTGTAGTATTACGTGAACAAATCAGTCCTCACTCTCTTCCTCATTAATTAGGATGGAATGTTCTAACTTGAAAGGGTTTTAACATAACTAAGGGAGACATATTTAGTGGCAAAAAAAACTTAGAAATACTATGTGTATATTTAGAAGAAAATTATAATCATTTCTAATCCCCTCACTCATATATAATGCCACTTAGCATTTTGTGGTATAATTCTTCAGACTTTCTTCTATGCATGTATATATACACGTTTGTTTCATATAAAAAAGGGAATTGAGCCAGGCACGGTGACACACACTTGTAATCCTAGCACTTTGGGAGGTCAAAGCAAGAGGCTTGCCTGAGCCCAGCAGGTCTAGGCTATGGTAGGTGTGAGCATGCCACTGCACTCCAGCCTGGGCAACAGAGTGAGACTTCAACTCAAAAAAAAAAAAAAAAGAAGAATTGGCAAGGCATGGTGGCTCACACCTATAATCCCAGCACCTGGGAGACCGAAGCAGGAGGATCCCTTGAGGCCAAGAGTTTAAAATTAACCTGGACAATATAGCAAGACCCCATCTCTACAAAAAATTGAAAAGGCCAGGCTCAGTGGCTCAGCCTGTAATCCCAGCACTTTGGAAGACCAAGGCAAGAGGATTGCCTGAACCCATGGGTTCGAGATCAGCCTGGGCAATTTGGTGAGACCTCATCTCTACAATAAATAAAAAATTAGCCAGGCACAGTAGCATGCACCTGTAGTTCCAGCTACTTGGAAGGCTGAGGTGGAAGGATTGCCTGAGCCCAGCAGGTCGATGCTGGAGTGGCCGTGAGCATGCCACTGCACTCCAGCCTGGGTGAAAGAGTGAGAATCCCACTCAAGAAAAAAAAAAGAGGAATTGTTGGGTCAGGGGGTTTTCATGTCTTTTTGGCTTGTGATACTCATTGCTAAAGGGTCTTGCCCTACAAGCTGGTGGTGCCGTTTCTATCTCCACCATACTGTGTAAATGTTCCTTTTCCTCTCATCCTTACCTGCAAGTGGCTTTGCACTGATATCTAACAAGTTGAACAGTGATTAGGTTTATTTTTGATTTCTTAAGTTTTTAGTTAAGCTGAATGTTCTTTCATATGTATATTAGTTTCCTAAGGCTGCTCTAACAAAGTGTAACAAACTGGATGGCCAAAAACAACAGAAACTGATCAGCTCACTTTGGTTGATTGTTTGAGCCAGAGGAACAAATTCCAAGTGTACTACAAGGGACCTGCCCTCCAAAGGGCAATTCCATTTTTTTGCGGGGCAGGGGAGCACTCATAGGCCAGACGTCCAAAATCAAGGTGGCAGCAGGTTCACGAACCACACTCCCTCTGAAGACGCCAGGGAAGGCTTTGTTCCAGGCCTCTCTCCTAGCCTCAGGTGTCCCTTGGCTTGTAGAGAGCCGTCTTCTTCCTGAACCTCTTCATGTCATCTTTCCACTATGTGTGTCTGCCTCTGTCCAAATGTCCCCATTTTATAAGAATACCAGTCATACTGTTAGGGGCCAACCTAATGACCTCATTTTTTCTTTTTTTTTGGAGTTGGAGTCTCACTCTGTCACCCAGGCAGGAGTGCAGTGGCACGCTCACAGCCACCGCAGTCTCTACCTGCTGGGCTCAGGTGATCCTTCCACCTTAGCCTTCCAAGTAGCTGGAACCATGGGCATGCGTCACCATGCCTGGCTAATTTTTTTATTTATTGTAGAGATGAGGGCTCACCAAGTTGCCCAGGCTGGCCTCGAACCCATGAACTCAGGCAATCTTCTTACCTCGGCCTCCCAAAGTGCTGGGATTATAAGCGTGAGCCACCACACCTGGCCTTGATCTCATTTTAACTTACAAGTTAGTGCAGATGTACAGACCCTATGTCCAAATAAGATCACATTCTGAGGTATTGGGGGTTAGGACTTCAACATATCTTTTTGGGAGGATGTAACCTCCTCCAATAACACGTTTTATTGGCCCTTTTTTTTTTTTTTTGAACCTGGATCTCAATTTGTTGCCCAGGCATAAGTGCAGTGACACGACCATGGCTCACCACAGCCTCGACCTCCTGGGCTCAGGTAATCCTTCCACTTCAGCCTCCTGAGTAGCTGGGACTATAGGTGCTTGCCACCACACCTAGATAATTTTTTTATTTTTTGTAATGATGAGGTTTGGCTGTGTTGCCCAGGTTGGTCTCAAACTCCTAGGGTCAAGTAATCCTCCTGCCTCAGCCTCCCAAAGTGCTGGGATGATAGGCATGAGCCACTGCACTCCGCTGGTTGCTTTCAATTTTTAAAGACAAGATCTGCACTTACTTGTGTCAAGTCAATAGGTAGGGTGCTGAGAGGGTGATGGTGGGCTGGGAAGGGAGAGCTGCCATTTAGGTGCGCTGTGCTGAAGTGGGGTGAGAGGAAAGGGATGTCACCTTACCAGCAGCCCTGCTGAGCACTGAGACCTCCACCCATGGCTTGTGGCTTCTGGTCAGGGACCCAAGAGAGGCAGAACCATCAGGTTCCAGTTGAACTTGTAGCAGACCTGCAGGGTGGCCGTACTGAGTACCAAGGGAGGAGCAATGTGTTTCTTCTCCTGACCTGAGATAAGGTTGGCAATGACCGAAAAGGGCATCAGTGTGACTCCTCTCTTCTCTGTTAGGAGCACGAAGAGTAGCTCAGCAGAGGGCCAGGTGAGCACATTCCTAATGAAGGAGCAGAAGAGGAAATGCCTCTGGCCCACCTTTTCCAGCGAACCTCTGCCTGAGAGGACCTCCAGCTACCCAGCATGGAACTGTGTGTTCCTCACAGGAGTAAGGAAGATGCAGGGTCTGGCCAACACTGGTCCATCATTTTCACACAGGACTAATAACGCTAAATGTGTTTGGCAAGCAGACATGGTGGGGACAGGATATTATATCCAGACAACCACAATGGGGTGGGTTGCATGGAGGCGAGTGGTAAGTAAGGGAAAGGAAGGAACCAGCCCATGGATACCCAGAGCCTTGCCTGGAGTGCTGGAGGGTCATACGGACACGAGCCTCACGTGTGGTTTAGCACCAGATTCCTCATACTTCTTTGCCCCCCATCTCTACTCCACCAGAGCTGCCATATCCTGATGGCACCTTGGGACCCATAACCTGGGCAGGTGGATAGCACGTGGAGTGGTCATCCCTTGAGACTGCATCACAGCACAGCAAACAGCCTTAACTGGAATGTGGGATAGTATGGTTCATAAAGGCCTCAGCTGTTCCTGTATTCAATGGAGAAGTAGAATACTCTTATTTGTTGTGAGGTTTGGTCTTTCTTTCCTGCAACCCTACTGTGTCCTCCTTCCTGGCTCTAGCCTCCCAGTCCTCTTTGTGTGTTTTCCTCTGGCCTACCCAGACCAAGTCCTGGAAGCTTCACTTTTATACCCAAGTTAAATAAAAGAGCCATTAATCCTCAGGCAGAATCCCACCTCTGTATCTTAGAACTGCATAAATATATCTTAGAACTGCATTTAAAAATTAGTCTGCCTGATAAGCACATACAAGGGGGGGACTCCCCCCAAAAACCCAGAATTATCTTTTGGGGGGGGGTGGGCCTCTTGTAGTATGCTTGGAATTTGTTCCTCCAGAGCAAACAGTCAACCAAAGTTTTTATCTGGAAGTTTTGACAAGGTAGCATCACAATTTGCAGAAGAAACGCCCTAGGTTGTGGCAAACAGGTGACTGGTTCTTCCACCATGACAACATGCTTGTCCATGCCATGCTGAGTGTTCAGCAGTTCCGGCTACTTGGAAGGCTGAGGCAGAAGGATCACCTGAGTCCAGCAGATCGAGGCCGTGAGCATGCCACTGCACTCTAGCATGGGCGACAGAGTGAAACTCCAATTTAAAAAAAAGGTATTTGTTGAATAAATGGACAAATGAGAAAAATGATACAGTAATAACTAGCTGGGGCAACATACAGAGACCATGTCTTGACCAGGAGGTCGAGGCTGTGGTAAGCCATGATTGTGTCACTGTACTCCAGCCTGGGTGACAGAGTGAGATTCTGACTCAAAAAAAAAATTGAAAGGAAACTTTTCATTTCTCCAAGATTAAATGACCCACAGCAGTCCTGAGGCACATGAGGAATGAGCTGCTGTGCTTGCCCTGTTGGAGCTGAAATGTCTAGGCTTTATATGAACTGCCACTGACTTTTTTTTTTTGAGTTGGAGTCTTACTCTGTCACCCAGGCTGGAGTGCAGTGGCACACTCACGGCCACCACAGCCTTGACCTGTTAGGCTCAGGTGATCCTTCCACTCAGCCTTCCAAGTAGCTGGAACTACAGGCATGCACTACCACGTCCGGCTGATTTTTTGATTTATTGTAGAGAAGGTATCACCAAGTTGCCTGGGCTGGTCTCGAGCCCCTGGGCTCAGGCAGTCCTCTTGCCTCAGCCTCCCAAAGTGCTGGGATTACAGGCTTGAGTCACCGCGCCCAGCCTGCCACTGGCATTCTGGTATCACCAAGAGAAATACCAGTCAGTCCTCTTGCATCACTCTTGCTAAGACTGGGAATATTTTTCTATCTGCATTGCCCAGTGTTTATATATTATGGATAAAGTATTTAGTAGTTGCAGTAGATGAAATAAGTCTTTGGCAACTCTGGATTCCCTCTTAAAACATCCCCCCCGCCCAATTCCTGGTCCTCTCAGGAGCTCAGTGTCCTCATTCAGCTCTGTAGCTGTCCACAGTTTTGACAATCAATATCCCTCAACCTCTACCACCTCCACCCAGTCTTGAAAAAGCCTCTGAATGAATCTCTCCTTTTCTTTTATCCTTCAAATTTTGGCTGCCAGCTATACTTTCCAATCAGCAAGGGACTCTTGGTCTCTTTGGCAAAAAGTAAAGAATTAAAATGAATGAGAACCACAGAGATGGTTTAATTCAATCATGCTCATTTTACAGATTAAGAAACGGAGTCCCAGAAAATGGCAGGCCTAGGACCAGCACAGATCCGAAGACTTCAACCAAAGTTCCCAGAATGGACCTTCACTATATTGGTTGAAGAGTATGTGTGAACCGGCTTATCCCAACATTTTGGAAGGCCGAGGTGGGAGAATCTCTTGAGCCCAGGAGTTTGAGACCAGCTTGGGCAATATAGTGAGACCTCCTCTCTACAAAAATCTTTAAAATTAGCTGGGCATGGTGGCTCATGCCTATAGTCCCAGCTACTTGGGAGGCTGAGGCTGAAGGATTGCCGGAGCCCAGAGGTCAAGGCTGCAGTGAGCTGTGATTGTGCCACTGCACTCCAGCCTGGGTAACAGAGTAAAATCCCGACCCAACAACAAAAAAAGTGTGCATGTGACAGGCCTCAGGTTCCCTCCTCCCGGCTGAACTGAGTACGACCCCACAAGAGGCCTTGCTTAGGGGACTCCTCAGCACCCCTGCTCCCAGAGCTCGGTCCACAAATTACTCTCATTACCATCGTTGTTTTTGCTGTGACAACCACAGTAATAAGAGGGGAAATACAAGAGTCCCAAGAACAATAATAATTATTTGCCTCATGCTTCAGAGACACTAACTCATGGCCTGCCACCACACCCCTGAGAGTTAATAGTGTTGGCCACAATTTATTAAAGGAAAAAGGAAGGAAGAGAAAGGGTGTGGCTCTGTCACTGAGATTGTCAGAGGCAGGTTGAGAACACAGAAGAGTTGGATGCTTAGCCCAAGACAGAATCTGTAGAACAATGTTGTAAGCAGAACCTAGATCTGTGACCTACACAGTACTTCAGCTCAGGACTTTCCAAACTCTTTTGATCACTACCCACAGTAAGAAATATAATTTTACATGTATTCCTATGCATGTATATAACTGAAATAAGAGCAAGATTTCACAAAACAGTTCTTTAACCCATACTATGTGCAACGTAGTCTTTTTCATTCTATTCTATTTTTGTTTTTTAAAGTCAAGTACTAGATGCAATCTCCTAAATGCATTTCACTTCACACTAATGAGTTGTGATCCAGTTTGAAAACTATCTCTTCAGAGGGACAATGAAAGAACTGGAGCAAGGGCTGGATGAGATTGTTCTGGAAGAAGGCAGGAGAGACGTAATTATATATGAAAGTAGAAGAAAATGAGTCTGGGCACAGAGGCTCACGCCTGTAACCCCAACACTTTGGGAGGCCAGGGCAGGAGGATCACTTGAGCCCAAGAGTTCGAGACCAGCCTGGGCAACACAGCGAGACCTCATCTCTACAAAAATAAAAATAAAAAATTAGGCCAGGCATGGTGGCTCAAGCCTGTAACTCCAGCACTTTGGGAGGCCAAGGTGAGGAGACTGCCCGAGCCCACGGGTTCTAGAACAGCCTGGGGAACTTGGCGAGACCTCATCTCTACGATAAACAAACAAAAAAAAAAGCCAGGCGTGGTAGCACACACCTGTAGTTCCAGCTACTTGGAAGGCCGAGGCAGAAGGATTGCCTGAGCCCAGCAGGTCGACACTGGGATGGCCGTGAGTGTGCCACTGCACTCCAGCCTGGGCGACAAAGTGAGACTCCAACTCAAAATAAATAAACAAATAAATAGTTGGACATAGTGGCATATTCCTATAGTTCTAGCTACTCAGGAGGCTAAGGTGGAAGGATTCTTTAAGCCCAAAAGGTCAAGACTGCGATGAGCCATGATCATGCCGCTGCACTCCAACCAGGACAACAGAGTAAGAAAGGAAGAAAAGAAGAAAGAAAGAAAGGAAAGAAGGAAGGAGGGAGGGAGACTCTGACTCAAAAATAATTAATGATAATAATAATAATAATAAAATTTGTATATTAAGACAGAGTAAATATAGTGGAATAGTAACAATTAGTGAATCTAGAAGGGTATATAGGTAGGTGTTCATTGTCTTATTCTTTCAACTTATCTGTAAGTCTGAAATTTTTCTAAATAAAATATTGAGGGGAAATAGGAAACATTATAAATTTTAATGAAAAATAAATGTTCTCCAAAAAAATTTTTAAAGGTTAGGTGCAGTGGCTCACGCCTATAATCCTGACACTTAGGGAGGCTGAGGTGAGAGGACTGTTTGAGCCTAGGAGTTCAAGACCAGCTTAGGCAACATAGTGAGACCTCATCTCTACAAAAAAATGAAAAAATAAACCAGGCATGGTGGCACACACCTGTAGTCCCAGCTACTTGAGAGGCTAAGGTGGAAGGATTGTCTGAGCCTAGGAGGTCAAGGCTGTGGTGAGCCATGATCACACCACTGCACTCCAGCTTGGGTGATAGAGTGAGACTCCAACTCAAAATTAAAGTAAATATTAGAGTTGTCTTCCCCACCCCCAGTCCAGTTGTTAAGTTTGAAAATAAACCCCCATGGCCAGGCGCTGTGGCTCATGCCTATAATCCCAGCACTTTGGGAGGCCAAGGTGAGAGGATTGCCTGAGCCTGCAGGTTCGAGACCAGCCTGGGCAACTTGGCGAGACCTCATCTCTACAATAAATCAAAAAATTAGCCTGGTGTGGTAGTGCACACCTGTAGTTTCAGCTACTAGGAAGCCTGAGATGGAAGGATCACCTGAGCAAAACAGGTCGAGGCTGTGGTGGCTGGGAGTGTGCCACTCCCCTTCAGCCTGGGTGACAGAGTGAGACTCCAATTCAAAAAAAAAAGAAAAAAAAAAACCCCAAAAGATTCCTCTAAAGAAACTCTATCAGCAAAATGATCCATAGGAGCCCTTTAAATTCTATAATTCCTTTTTTTTTTTTTTTTTGAGTTTGAGTCTCAATCCGTCGTCCAGACTGGAATACAGTGGCCGCTCCCGGGCTCCGGCAATCCTTCCGCCTCAGCCTTCCGAGTAGCCGGAATTACAGGCACATGCTATCACATCCGGCTGATTTTTTAAATTTATTGTAGACATGAGGTCTTGCCAAGTTGCCCAGGCGGGTCTCCAACCCATGGGCTCAGGCAATCCACTCACCTCGGCCTCCCAAAGCACGGGATTACAGGCTGAGCCACCAAGCCCAACCATCTTTTTTTTTTTTTTTTTGAGTTGGAGTCTCACTCTGCCGCCCAGACTGGAGTGCAGTGGCCGCTCCTGGCCACCGCAGCCTCAACCTGCCTGCTCCGGTGATCCTTCCGCCTCAGCCTTCCAAGTAGCTGGAACTACAGGCGCGCACTACCACATCCGGCTAATTTTTGATTTATTGTAGAGACGAGGTCTCGCCAAGTTGCCCAGGTGGGTCTTGAACCCGCAGGCTCAGGCAATCCACTCACCTCAGCCTCCCAAGGCGCGGGATTACAGGCTGAGCCACCGAGCCCGGCTAGAATATTTATAATCATAAAACATTTACTGCTGGGCAAGTGGCTCACACCTGTAATCTTTGGGAGGCTGAAGAGAAAGGATCACTTGAAATCAGGCATTCGAGACCAGCCTGGACAATATAGCAAGACCCTGTCACTACAGCAAAAATAACATTAGCCAGTCATGGTGGTGCATGCCTGTGTCCTCTGCTACTTGGGAGGCTGAGGTGGGAGGATCGTTTGAGACAAGGAGGTCAAGGCTACAGTGAGTCAAGATTGTGCCACTGCTCTCCAGCCTGGAAAACAGAGTGAGACCAAAAAAAGCTTTATTTTTTTTATTTAATAAGTATATAAAATAATCATTCGACCAAAGTTTCAAATATGTCTTTTTTTTTTTTTTTGAGTAGGAGAATAGCAAAAGCCACCCAAAGTGCTAGGATTACAGGCGTGGGCCACCACGCCCAGCCAGAAATCATTTTTTATAAATACTAAGAACCCCCTTCATTTTGTATACACAAACTAACAAGGCTGTATTACTCGATAACTTTTAAATTCATTTTAGCATTATTAGCTCGGCTCCTACAAGTAGTTGTTGGGGAGATTCAGTCTAATATTTTAGGAATCAGGTAAAAAAAAAAAAGTGAGGAGTTTCAGGTTGTGCTATAAAGAAGAAAGAAATAACTTTCTGTAGATTGCAGGATAGAAGCATAAACATTAAGTCAGTCGCAACAGAGATCTCCTACCTTCTGCAGCCTAGAGTCAGCCTTTCGGGGCTGGAATTCTAGCTTCACCAGTTTCTAAATGTGCAGCCATTGGCAAGTGGCCTCATCTCCCCAAGCCTCAGCTTTCCTCCCTGAGTGGGAGAAGAGTGGACACCACATGTTCTCGCTCATAAGTGGGCCCTGAACACTAGTCACATCAGCACAAGGGAGGGACTGGCAGGCACTGGGCACTGCCAGGGGAGAGAGGGAGGGAGGAGGGCGGGAGGCACTGACAATTCAAAGGGTACTTGGGTCATTGCTGGAGGAGTAAGGGCCAGCTAGGAGCCCAAAATTCATCTGCATGCAGCCTACTTATGTAGTCATCCTCACTTGTACCCCACATTTCCATAATAAAATGAAGTCAAAAAAAAAAGAAAATGAAATGAACATTTAAAAAGAGTGAACGGGCCAGGCTCGGTGGCTCAGCCTGTCATCTCAGCACGTTGGGAGGCCGAGGCGAGTGGATTGCCTGAGCCCATGGGTTCGAGACCCACCTGGGCAACTTGGCAAGATCTCATCTCTACCATAAATCAAAAATTAGCCAGGCATGGTGGCGCGTGCCTGTAGTTCCGGCTACTTGGAAGGCTGAGGCAGAAGGATCACTGGAGCCCAGCAGGTCGAGGCTGCCGTGGCCGGAAGCGTGCCACTGCACTCCAACCTGGGCGATGGAGTGAGACTCCAACTCAAAAATAAAAATAAAAAAAATAAAAAGAGTGAATAGCATAGGATTTTTTTGTTGTGAGAGTTAAATGAGATAATTCCATATAAAGCACTTACAGTAGAGCCTGTTACATTGTACGGTAGCTGGTGTCACCCTGATTCCAGCCGCTGCTGGGAGTCATGGATAGTCAAGTTTCAAGGGAAAAGGATGACTCAGCCTCTGAGCGGTGGTCCCCGGGGAGTTCCCAGCACTGGAGCGAGACAGGGCCTGGTGCTGAAAGAAACCTGGTGCACAGCTTTCTTGGAAGGACCTTGGGTTGAGTCAAGGGCCCCAATGCCTTCAAACCAGTGGCTTCTCCTGCCATCTGGTGCCCAATGACAGCAAATGCCCAAATTCCACCGACAGGGCCCTATTCCTTTGTGCTCCTCTCCCACCACCCGTCTTTTCTACCCCCGGCTTTGAGTCAGCAGAACCACTTGGCTTCCCCAAAGCTTCAAGCTCTCTGATGGCAGCCCCCGCATCGGTGGCACGGGGCATGCTCCCAACCCCCATGCCACCCACTCATCTCAGTTCAATTCAAGGACTCAATACAAGGCTTACACCCTCTAAGAGAGCTTTCCTGATGCACCTGGACTGTCACTTCTTTTCTGCCAGCCTGGGCCTCTTCCAACACTCCTTATATCTGCCCCCTTCCCCTTCTCCACTGATGCTCGCTCCTGTACGCTGGTCCCAGCTTTTTTGTTTGATCAATGAATGCATGAGACACTGGAGTTGGGGAAAGGAGGGTAGAGCATTCCAGACAGAACTGTTTCAGGAGTTCAGAAACAGCTCAGTGTTGCTGGCACATAAAAGCTTTTTTGTGAATGGAATATCTGCAGCATCACTTTTTTTTAATTTTTTTTGAGTCGGGGTCTCACTCTGTCAGCCAGGCTGCAGTGCAGTAGCATGATCATGGCACACTGCAGCCCTAACCTCCTGGGCTCAGGCAATCCTTCTGCTTCAGCCTCTCAAGTAGCTGGGACTCCAAGCACACACCACCATGCCTGGCAAATTTTTCATTTTTTTTTGTGGAGATGAAGTCTCGCTATGTTGCCCAGTCTGGTCTCAAACTCCTGGGCGCAAGCAATCCTCCCACTTTGGCCTCCCAAAATGCTGGGATTACAGGTGTCAGTCACTGCACCTGGCTCCCATTTTGCCTTTGAGGCTAATTTTTTGTTAGAAATAAATGCATAAACCTGCATTTACCTTGTGGTCCGACAATCCTATTTCTAGATATTTACACAAAAGAATATGCTGTCATGTGTCTATAAAAGACTTGGTCATGACAGGCTCGGTGGCTCAGCCTGTAATCCTGCGCCTTTGGGAGGCTGAGGTGAGTGGACTGCCTGAGCCCGCGGATTCGAGACCTGCCTGGGCAACTTGGCGAGACCTCATCTCTAAAACAAAACAAAAAAATCAGTCGGGCGTGGTAGCACGCGCCTGTAGTTCCAGCTACTTGGAAGGCTGAGGTGGAAGGATCGCCTAAGCCCAGGCAATCCTTCCACTTCTTTGGCTTGTATGTCTTGTTTGGTGAAGTGTCATTCAAATATTTTACCCATTATTTAAAAATTGGGTTGTCGCTGGGCTCGGTGGCTCAGCCTGTAATCCCGCGCCTTGGGAGGCTGAGGTGAGTGGATTGCCTGAGCCCGCGGGTTCGAGACCCGCCTGGGCAAATTGGCGAGACCTCATCTCTACAGTAAATCAAAAATCAGCCGGGCATGGTAGCGTGCGCCTGTAGTTCCAGCTACT
>CAUYQG010300061.1:0-27691 GCA_963574415.1 Tarsius wallacei
GGGCTCAGGCAATCCACTCACCTCAGCCTCCCAAAGGTGCGGGATTACAGGCTGAGCCACTGAGCCCAGCTACCCTATTTATTAACAGTGCCATTCTTTGACAGTGCAATGATAATTGATGCTCATAAATGGCAAGTCCAAATGATTGAAAGCCTTTGAAGCTTATCTTGAGTTAAGACAGATTAATAAACAGAGTGGGTTGGAATCAACTGTGCTATTATACCAGTTTATGATGATTACTAATGTAATAGTTGTTAATTTTTAAAAATTATTTACTCAGAATAACTCAGACTTGAAAATAGAGGTTAACAGGATTAAAAATTAAAAACCAATTTAAAAAATGAATTTCTAATGTGCTTCAAATGTGAAATTTGTTTAAATTTTATATAAAATTATTCAATAACAAATAAGTACTGCTTATTTTACTTTCTTTTTAGAGGCAGGATCTTGCTCTGTCACCCAGAATGGAGTGCAGTGGTGCACTCATAGCTCATTGCAGCCTCTCTGGGTTCAAGGAATCCTCCTGCCTCAGCCTCTCAAGTAGCTAGGACCACAGGAATGCGCCATTATACCCGGCTAATATTGTATTTTTTTTGTAGAGTTGTAATTTCACTATATTGCCCAGGCCCAAGCGATTCTCCCACCTTGGCCTCCCAAAGCACTAGAATTATGGCATGAACCACTGCACCCAGTCAGAAATCAGTGCTTCCAAAGTATCTGCTGTTTAAAGACTCAAAAGACCTCCCAATTCCTTTCAGCTCTACTATGATGTCTAAAAGCATCTACAAAAACTAGGAATGATAGGTCAGGATAAGAACCCAACCTATCTATGTTAGCAATAAAGCTTTGCCTAGTAAATATTTTCAATACAACAGAGCTAAACAAAGAAGCACAAAAAGTCTAGAAACAAATGTGGAAAAACTATGGGAAATAGCATTTTTACTCTCTTTATTATATTCACAATTTATTTCTTGTCCTAACTTTTGATTACAATCAAAATTGTTAAAATTTTGCTTGTGAGCAGGACCAATCAGTAATGGCCTGACTGACCTGCTGAGGCTCCAGTTATGTTACGAATATGCATTGTCCCTTCTGTGTGGGTTTTTTTCCTGAAGTCTCACTGTGTCACCCAGCCTGGAGTGCAGTGGCACACTCATGGCCACCACAGCCTCAACCTGCTGGGCTTATGTGGTCCTTCCACCTCAGCCTTCCAAGAAGCTGGAGCCACAGGCACACCCCACCATGGCCAGCTTATGTATGTATGTATGTATTGTACAGATGAGGTCTCCCTATGATGTATTGTACAGATGAGGTCTCCCTACAGGCTGGTCTCCAACTCCTGGGCTCAGGCAGTCCTCAGGCAGTCTCTGGCTTCCAAAATGCTGGAATTACAGGCGTGATCCACAACACCCAGCTGTATGGGTGTTTTGTAGTTATATCAGCACAGCAGCATTGTAAGTTATTCGTTACTTTTCTAATTTTTCTGAAAACAATTCATGGGGTGATTTCTCCAAGAGATGTAAAAGAACAACAAATACCTAAGGATATCCTTTATCCTAAGGATAAAGAAAGGTTGATGTGATAGAGTCCAGAGTACTAATTTGGGACTTAGAAGACATAGACTCTAATTAAAATTCTTCCAGTAATTACCCATGATACTGGATAAATCAATCAACTGCTAATCATCTCGTCTACTTATCTGTAGAGGAGAAGGTTGAATCTGGTAATTTCTGATACTCTTATAGTTAAAATAATTTCAATAGTTCCAAATGTAGATCTTCCAAAATTTATGTCATTAACAAGTGTGAACTTACATTAAACTTCTAAAAAGTTATGGAAACTGACAAATATCCAAAATTGAAATCCAAAGTGAGGAAAAATATCCCAACTATGAAGCTATTTAGGGTTTGGGGAAAAAAACCTTGTCATTTGGTTGACGTGTGTAGGTTATTTAGTTACATAGTATAAATAGTCTACTCAAATCTCCTAATTTCTCACGGTTTGCAAGGTGCAGAAGTATTAAATCTTATGGGTTTGTATTTTATTAGAATTGTATTTTGGAGGCATATAGTTGATAATGATTTATTTGTTTTCATTTTTCCAAATTATAGGGTGGCTTCACTCGTAAATATTCGCTTAGCTCAAAAACTGGAACACTTCTTCCAGAATTCCCTAGCGCTCAACACCTTGTGTACCAAGGATGCATTTCTAAGGACAAGGTATCAATTAAAGATACTTCTCTATTGACTTTCTGATATGTTGGTTCCATATGTCAATTTGCTGGGAATCTCATCACACTGCAGGAAGCAGTCAGGAGGCTGTATGATCAAACATAATCGACTGATTTATAGGAGAGACAAATGTTTACTAATATTGATTAAACACTTTCCAATTAATTATTTACCATCTCCATGATAGTATGTAATCAGAAGGTGGTAAAATAAACCTTAAAAGACTAAAGATTATTTTCTAGCTAAAACTTTAGGGAGGAAGAAAATACTAGAATGTGTCTATCACATGCAGTTTCTTCAATTAAAAATTTATGTTTTCGATTTTCTTTATTTTATTCCAATAGTCAACAAACATGTATCTAGAATCTAGGTCCCTAGCACCAAGGGGCGATACCTAGGTAAATGTAAGAACTCCACCAGATGATTACAAAGGTTCCTTTCACTGCTAAAATTCTGTGCTCTTCTACATTAGCATTTAAAAAATTTTTCATTAGATTTAGTTTATAACTAATCCTCAATGTGACATTTTAATGCTTGTGTAAGAAAGTCTAAGACTAAATCCTCTATTTTTCTATCCTTGAGAGTCATTTGTTGGGGGTTTATTGGCTATTTAATATCAGGAATCATTACTGGATCAGAGCATAATGATTTCTACATTTTTCCTTCAATTAAAGTTCATTTGTCATTAGCATTTGAGGAAAACATCTTTTATGTTATATTGAGCCATTTTATATTTTGATGGTCAAAGACAGAGGAATATGATTAACTGGTGTTAGCTGTATTACTTTAGTAATGGGCTTTTTGTTAAAAGAAGAAATTAAAAACAGCAAATTGATTTTTTCAGAAGTTTATTGATACAGATGCACAGCAACTTACCGGGTTTGTTTTGATGACAGATACAATCTGCCAGTTAAGAATAGGCAAAATATTGAAGATAATTCTCAGATACCAATTCCAAGTGCGTCCCCTGAAATATGTCCACTTCCTTCTATTCTCCGTTCCCATCATATTTCTCAGGGTTGTCACAAAATTTTTTTACCTGATAAACACACATATGTGATATAATGACTTCATGTTTGAGAAATCACCAGAATATGTTAACATGGCAGTTTGTGAGGAAGCCTGTGGAAATTGGTGGAGTCTCAGTTCTTTGGGAGAGATTATTATTGGGTTACTTTGTAGAGAGGATGGCTTACACCCAACCTTATCGTGAAGATGTTTACTGTGCAAATATCCTTGGTGAGAGAGAGGGAAAGGGAGGGCGAGCAACAAAGAAAAAAGAGAGGTGAGAAACAGGTTCCAACAGTTTATTTCAGTTTCTCTGCTGGACTCCGAGGAATTTCTTATCTGCCAGCCCGACAGACAGGTTTGGAGAGCATTGCTCACTCAACTCTCAGGATGCTTATAATACCCTTGGTTTTAAGTTCATTCCCAAGGGACTCCAGCATGAGCACCAGGGACTCACACTCCTCTTTGTCCTCGAAGACAGCCTAACCCTTTCACCTCCTTAGCCAGAAGCTAAGTTCCCCAGGTAACATCAGTTTCAAGAAGGAGGGCTTGGGCTGCACCCACCTGCTTCTTTAAGGCAGGAAGAATGAAGACCACTCAGTGAACAGCTGCTCCGGTGTGAGGTGCTGGTTGAAGTGGGGGGCCTACTTTCTGACTGAGCAGTGTTATCCTCCGTCACACACTCACTGCTGCTAATGGAGCAAAGTCTTGCCTCTACTCCTGCCCTCTCTAATGTGATGTCTGTTCTCAGAAAAGGGAGTGAAATAATGTTTGCAAAGGATGCAAAGTATAATATAATTACAATTTTTGTTCTAAGAGTATGTAAGTATTAAACAAAAGAAGTTCTAATAGTAACATTGAACATTTTTGGTGATTTGTATATAAAGCAGTACATGTTGACACAAATAAATAGAAATACTTGTGAAGATAAAAGCTTACTTGTGCTTTAGTAGGTTTCAGGGCTCAAAAGATTAATTTTTAAAACTTTTTTACTGATACATAATAGATTTATATATTTTGGGGGCACATGTGATAATTTAATGCCTTCATATAATTTGTAAAGATAAAATAAGTATATTTAGGATATCCATCACCTTAAATGTTTGCCTTTTCTTTATATTAGAAGCATGAATTATTCTCTTTTAACTATTTTGAATATACATAGATTTATTGTAAACTATGGGCACCCTACTGATTTGTCAAACACTAGGTTTTATTTCTTCTATCAAACTGTATATTTGTACACATTCATCAACCTCTCTTCATCCCCACTTCCCCCTACCCTTCCCAGCCTCTGCTAACCACCAATCTACCCTCTACCTTATTTGATCCACTTTTTTAGCTCCCACGTATGAGAACATACAATCTTTATCTTTTTGTTCCTGGTTTATTTTATGTAAGATAATGACCTCCAGTTCCATTCATGTTGCTTCAAATGGGCGAATAATATTCTATTGTTATATATATTTATGTAACATTTTCTTTATCCATTCATCCACCGATAATTGTAAATAATGTTGCAATGAAAATGAGAGTGTAGATATCTCTTAGATATATTGATTTCAATTCTTTTGGATACACACACAAAGATTACTTTTTGACAACAGTTATGACTTTCCTTTCATTGTTTATGTTCTCCTTATCCTCATTTAGAATGCATGACTTGAAGATGCATCTAAAAATACAACAGCATTGCCTAGAGTATACAGTAGAGTACAGAGAAAGTCTCATTTGCATTGATGCTGTCTTACCCTGCTAAATGTGTCTAGTAGTCAGTGTATCTCCTTGGAAGTGAATTGGTGAGAGCTAGACCAAAGAGATGTGTGCCTCTCCCCCCTTCCCCCTCGCCCCCCGGGATGCAGGAATGAAGGGTGGAATGCAAAGGGTTAGAATAGGACATCTTCATCACCACTAACACCGTAGATGCTGTTGGGATCAAAATAGCTGTCATCTGTCAGTTTCTTTACATGTACTATGGATTATTCCAACACGTTATATTTGTTAATTAATTTTGTCCTTATAATAACCTTTTTAGATAGCTACCGTTATTGCCATGTCAATTTTATCAATGAGGAAATTAAAGCACATGAATATCAAGTATCTTGCCCAATATTACTTATATAACAAGTAGGTAGCAGATCAGAGCCGGGATTCAAATCCGGGTAATCTAAAGGCAAAGTCATACCTTTAACCTCTAAGCTCTGCTCCTTTTCATATACATCACACAACTAGCCAACAGTATTTCTGGCACAGAAAATAAAAATCTTAGTTTGAATATATTTAAGTTGCTAGAATAGTATCTAGTTCAAATCTATTGCAAATTCTGGAATATATTTAAAACTTTTTAAACCATACAATATAAATTCATAGTAACTTGGAATTAGAGACATTTCATAATAGACTCTCAATATTTGAATTTTCTTTTGGTAAATGCATCATTTAGTATTTTTACTAATTCAAGACAATAATTTAACAAGGTTTTACTGAGTGCCAGGCGCTGTGTATCACATCTTATTTTATTGATATTTCTTTTTTTTATTAAAAAAAATTTTTAATTTTAAAGATGTAGGGTACAAGCCAGGATTAGGTATGCAAGTGGTCATTGTACAGGTAAAGTTTGGGCCTCTCTTTGGTCCCTACTTTGCCTGGTTTGAGATCAGGTACCCTTATTGATGTTTTGACCCCTCCCTCTCACCCTGGCAGTATCCCACTACGGTCAATCCCTGTCTTATAGTATTATGGTAAATGTACAGGATAGCTTGAATTTGTTTTTAAAAGGACATTTAACTACACTAAGATTCAGGTATATATAATATTAAGCTATCTAACTACTGATTTAATCTGTCAAACTGCTCAATAGATAAATATTTTATTGATATTTCTTAACACCATATGAATAATATGCTATTATCACTTACTTAAGGATAGAAAGCTGGGGGTGCAGAGTCACAGCAACCTGTATAGTCACACTTAGTGAGTGGTGCTATGGAGCAGTGCGCTCAGGTTCACTGACTCCAAACCAAAACTTGAAGCCGCTATGCCACACTGCTCCCCGCCTCCACTTAATAAAACTGTGTGAGGAGTTGATGAGTTTTACTATTTATGTTTATTTTTCCAACCAAATGTAATTTTCTTATTAGGCAGAACATTAGGATGTTGCCTTGATCCACAATTCCCCACATGATTATCCTTTTCATTGTTCATATCATACTATATAGTGTGATGGTCAATTTCCTCTTCACAAAGCAGCAAGATCCTTGAAATTAGGATTTCCCCCTTATTTTTTGAGACACCAGCATTGAGCACACTGCCTAGTACATAATAGGAGCTTGCAAAATGTGTGTTGAACAAATGAACCAATGAAGGCAGTGTTAAAAGAATGCTTTGGTTAAGATTTTTCTTCCTTGAAATAGGTTGATACTCTCATTATGATGTACAAAACTCACTGCCAGTGTATCCTGGACAATGCAATTAACGGAAACTTTGAAGAGGTAAGGGTGACACAGAATGTTTTGTGGGTCATATTATACATACTTTCAAGTTCTGTTCCTACTGAGTTCTTGCTAGGGGAGAGTCTTACCATGCATGCTTTTTGCTCTGCACCTAGATCCAGCATTTCCTATTACACTTTTGGCAAGGCATGCCTGATCATCTTCTTCCGTTGCTCGAAAACCCTGTCATCATCGACATTTTCTGCGTTTGTGACTCAATTCTTTATAAGGTAAGCTTTTTGAGGCATCTTAAGCATGAACCATTTATTTCTCCAAATAGTATTCTATCTCAATTCTTACAATAACTTTGTTATTTCTGGCTGGAGATGTATTCTCTTTTTTTCTGACGAGGAAATAAGCACTTAGTACATATTGAATAGTATTTTAATAAAAAATTACATTGAGTAAAACAAAATTTCTGTGTACAGCTAAACATTCTAAATGTGGCATACTAATATATGAAAGCAGTTAATATTTATTAACTTTCCAAGGTGTCTTCAGATTAAAATAACACTTTGACTTTTTCACAACATCAATGTTTTGGAGCAAAGCAGATTAGGCACCCTCATGGGATTACTAACTTGAAAAATTTTGAAAACTCTAGCTTTAATGCATTCACGTCTAATTCTGTTCTCAAACCAAACAAGAGTCCTCAGCTGTCTACAGAAGGTTCACAAAGAACCTTCATTCTGAATAAGGGTGAGCTTGTTGTCCTTCTAGCTAAACATTTAATAGGCAAGGGAGAGAGATGGATTGTCAGCAGTCTCTTCCCTGATTAGAGCAGCAACAAAGCCCAAGCAGGGAGAATAAAACTATATTGCAGTCTGGGTACGATAAAGCCAGTTTGCCTACATTTACCTGCTAAATTATCATAAGGAAAAACAAAAGCTTTGCTTTAAAAAAAAATCTGAGTTGGCAAGAAAACCCAAGCTATTCCCTGTTAAGCATTTAGGAAATATCCTTTTAAGCTAGTTGCCACTATCAGGTTCTCAACTTTGCAGAAGACTAAAGCAGAATCTAGGTAGACTCAGTTTAGACGCAGACCAAGAACCGATAGGCTGGCCTGAGTTGGAGCAAGGGACCCCCTATTTTCATGCTCTGTTCAGTTCCCCCTCATCACACAATAAGAAAATGAGGGGTAAGTGCAGCATATTATCTGCTTGGAGTTCTAGTTAAAGAAAGGAAAAGGAGAGCAAGGATTGTCTTGTTTTTTTATGGATAGAATATGAGTGCCATTATTTCCAGAGAAAAGATTTGATTTGCACTAATTGTCTGTAATGCTAAACTTGAGAAAGCACAAGAGGGGGAAAGGAGATTACTCCAAGAGTGAGTATCAGAAAAGGCGTGGAGCTTGTGCATGGACATTTACCACCTCAAAGCAGAGTTGTTTGGGTGATCATTCAACTCCTCCAAGAAACACCCTCAGGACATACTTTTTCCTCCAAAGGAACTACTTTTTTTTTAGTGCAACACAAAAGTCCTGGGTTTAAATATCTTTAAATGATCCTGTCTTCTCCTCACAGCAGGCTCAGGAAGGCACAGTGAGCACTATAAGGACAGTGTAAAATGAGCTTCTGTATTCATCACACCCTTCGAGAGTGGTCAGCTTTTCATCCATGAGTCCATGAGCACCATGGCCAGTTCATTGGTAATTAACATACTGGGCATACACAATATTGTCTCATTTTTCTGTCTCATACACACTCACATATGACTCATATGTACACTTATTTTAGAGATAAAATTATAACTTGCAGAAAGGATTTAACATGTTATTCTCTAGGGAGCTAAGAAGAAAAAGTAATTGACAAATAGTTTGTCTTTCTATAGAAATACTCAGTAAAAATTTATGTTAACTCTCTTTTGCTGTGATTAAGGTTCTTACAGATGTACTCATTCCTGCAACAATGCAAGAAATGCCTGAAAGGTACGTTCAGTTGATAAAACATGATTTTTTCTTAGTATAATGTTTCACCTTATACATTATATGAAAAGAAAACATTAGGCAGTAATTTATTCATTTATCAATAAGATTATTTTACTACTTCTGTCTCTTTGGATTAGATGTAAGAGATGTACCTCAGTCCTTATATTTGAACCTCAATAAACAAAACATGCGAAACAAACCTGAAATCTCTTTAATTTGAGAGAGACCAAAGTGAAAAAATAGATATTTAAGTACCATTGGCCTTCAAGATACTAAGAAAATTCTTTAATGAAAATTAGCTGAAGAATTATAAATGAGGATAATTGATGGAAAATAACCATAATAATTAAAATGATAGAGGAAATTATTATCTTTCACTATTAACTTGGATCTTAATTGCAAAATCAGAAAGTGGCATGGTAAAATTACTGCCTTCTTTTAACAAAGGAATACAATTCCAAATAGTTTATTGAAATGATACTTGAAGATTTTTCACAAAGACTTTTCTGATGTGAGAATAATAGAAATTTGAAAAAAGTAAAATTTTTATTTGAAAACAAAGTTTAATGAAATAATACAATCTATTTAATATTTATGGGCACAATTTTATGAAGGGCTAGGCATAGTTGGTACTCAGTAAGTAGATGTTAACTGATAAAACAATTTTTTTTTTGAGTTGGAGTCTCACTCTGTCACCCAGGCTGGAGTACAGGGGCATGCTCATGGCTATTGCAGCCTCCACCTGCTGGGTTCAGGTGATTCTTCTGCCTCAGCTTTCCAAGTAGTTGGAACCACAGGTGTGCGCCACCACGCATGGCTAATTTTTTGATGAATGGTAGGGACGAGGTCTCGCCACATCGCTCAGGTTGGTCTCGAACCCCTGGACTCAGGCAATCCTCTCGCCTCCACCTCACAAAGTGTTGGGATTACAAGCATGAGCCACCATGTCTAGCATGATAAAACAAATTTTATTTTTGATTTACCTTTTCCTCTAGATTGTTTTATTTATTTACATAATATTTTGTATTGGCTTGGTCAATAGTTTCTTTTAATTATCAATTTTAGTCTTTAACGCCTCATTTCTACTCTGAATCAGATACACCTAACACTTCTCTATCATAGCAATATTACTGAGCTTACTTAGTGGGAGGTACCCAGTCATGTGACTATTTATAGTAGTAACAATGGCTGGCCTCTATTAAACACAGCATAGACTCTGAGTCTTTACATAAATTATTTTATTTAATGCCTACACTAGTCTAAGAGGAACTATTTATATATTTATATCTTAAGTATGTGAGAAATTTATGTTTGTTGTAGAAAATGAAAAACATACACAACATACATAAGCACATTTAAAAATCACATAATCTCATCACATTTTAAATGTCTTAGATTATTATCTCACAGGCTGTTTCTATGAATACCTGTAAATACATACACTTTAAAAATGAAGCCATAATATATATACTTAATAGTATACTATAAAAATCTTTCCATATCAATAAATATAGATCCACATTATCTCTTAAATGGTTGCATAAATTTTCAGCATTGGTGAATGTCATATTTAACCAATTCTTTATTATTGCGCAATTGCATTTTTGTTAACAACCTGTCTGACTATTTCAGAGTAGCAATTATGATCCAAAATTCACAAATGAGGAAACTGAGAGTAGAAAGAAGTTAAAATTTATTTTCTCAGAGGCAGCTAATGAGTAAGAAGTAGAGCCCTAATTTCAAAGTCTGTTTACCTCCAAACTCTGCCTACTCTCTTTCCTGTACCATGTCACTGTGTGCCAACAGATGTAACACCCCAGATATACTTAGATTTGCTTTGTGAAATAAAATATGTACATTTTGACTGATTTTTAACATTTTCATATGTTCTCATAGACCTTGTTGTGTGTGTGAGTGTGTATATACACAACCAACATTTGCAATTTTCTAAGTTGGTTTCTACATTTAGTATGATTTTGATAATTCATCCCCTAAATTATATTTGAATTACGAGAATATGTTATTAGAAACTAAAATTAGATACATGGAATGATATTGTGATCCCAGTGGAATGTCTCTCAAGAACCTAAGATATGTAAAATTAAGTACACACATTTTCCCATAATTGTTTTTAAAAATGACTAGATCATGAGTTCATATTAATAATAAAGTATTATTTATTGAGTGGTCCCTTCATGCCAAGCTTTACCCTGGGCACTTTCCACGACTTATTTCATAACATTCTCACTATAATCTGTAATCCTAGACACAGATACTATTCTTATTCCCATTTAACATACGAGAAAACTGGAACTTGAGGAGATTGGGTATTTCGACCAAGATGGTAAATGGCATACCTAGGCTTCAAAAGTCATGTTCTTGGAATCATGGGATAATAGAATAACTCAACTAAAATACTCTTATTTAATGCATTTTAAAAAATGAAGCATTTAACACAGTTTTTTTTGTAGCTTATTAGCAGACATAAGAAATTTTGCTAAAAATTGGGAACAGTGGGTTGTTTCATCCTTGGAAAACTTGCCAGAAGCCCTAATTGACAAGAAAATACCTATTGTGCGAAGATTTGTTTCTTCTCTGAAACGACAAACCTCTTTCTTACATCTTGCTCAGGTACGTTGGTAAGCCAAGAGTACTTGAGTCACCAAATCGAAAATGAATCTTCCAGTAAAAAATTATTGTGAAATTTTCACAGATTGAAGAAAACTAGACAGACAACAATTAAAAGCAATTTGCGACCCTAAAGTAAGTGCTAGGGCAGAAAAAAGGCATTAGTGAGAAAAATGGTGAAATTTGAAATATGCATGCAGTTTTATTTAATAGTATTGTACCAATGTTAATTTCCTGATTTTGGTAATGTACAATAGTTATATAAGATGATAAAAAACTGGGTGGAGAGTATGTGAAAATACTCTGTTCTATCCTGCAGTTTTTCTGTGATTTAAAATTATTTCAAAATAAAAAGTTAAAAAAACTTCTGAGTGCAATCAAAATGAAAAATACTTACTTGTTTGCCATGTGAATCCAGTAGGTACATGTGATTCTGATATTGTGAAACTCACAAACCCAATACATTTTAACTGCCTACTACTCATGGCTCTCTTAAATAGAGAAGAATGAAACAAATTTATAAATTATAAATATTATATTTGTATATTGTTAACATATGCCATTACTATCATTTACATGATTGGTTGCTTTATGAAGTTTTCTTGCCCCTTAAGTTTTAAAAGACTAGCTTGGATCAGAAATGCAACATTTAAAAATTCTAATTTGTGACCATGAACAAAACAAATTATTTTCATTTTCTAAGTCTAAAAATAATTTCAGACCTTTAACAGGGATAATTACGAGTTGCAACTATTGCTTTTAGCTTTAAAATAAGCAAAAAGTTATTTATGATATTTTTACCTCAAGGAACTATTTTTCTCAAAGCTAAAACTAAAACTTTCCTATAGGTAGACTATAAATGATGACATGTAATGTAGTTTTTACTTTTTCTATGCAGATTGCCAGACCAGCTCTCTTTGACCAGCATGTTGTGAATTCTATGGTATCTGATATTGAAAGGGTTGACTTGAATAGTATTGGATCTCAGGCCCTTCTTACCATTTCGGGCAGCTCAGATGCTGAATCCGATATCTACACTGAACGTAAGTCCATTCTCTTCAGAGGTTCCCACCTCAGCAATGATGACATCTTGAGCTGCGGAATGCTGTTGTGGGGGCCCTTCCTGTGCATTGTAGGATGTTAAGCAGATTCTTGGCCTCTACCCACTCGATGCTAATAGCAGCCTCTCCCCACTTGAGACAGCATTATCCTCAGGCTTTACCAGATGTCCCTGGGCTGCAAAATCAGTTACTTGAAAAACAAAAACACCCTGTTTTATAGGAACATTTTTAATAAAAAAGTATGTCCTCTACTCAAAAAGAGCTGTACTTATTGTGAAAACTTGGAAAATGTAGAAAATGTGAGGAAAATAAAAACAATCTGTTATCTCATTTCTTAAAAATAAACAAAATAGAAATAACTTGAAAATAATAAAAATAGTGTTTTAGTATGTATTTTACACTCTTGCCATCATATGGTGTGTGATATGTATCAAAATGATATCTCAACACAGTACTGTTTTTAAAAGTGGGTTTTCCACTCTGGTTTGGGCCATCAAAGATTATGAAGTCAATATGTGTGACTAGATAACTAGGCTTTATTTCTAAGAGATGACAGTCACTGTTTTTATACCCTTTTTCTCTGAAAAGTCAAAAATGCAATAAAAAAGTGCAACTTATAGGCTATAGAATAAATCTCAAACTCTTCAATAAAATGATAGTCCTAAACTGTTCCTTTAAATGTTATGATAAAAGGTTGCTCATTAAAATGGCTCAATCCTGCAGAGCAAAATTTAAGTTTTACTAAAGATAAAGGATATTTCAGAAAGCAGGAAATTATTCATAAACTTAACTTGTTCAGTCATTAGCTTTCAATTAATCTAGTCCTTTTAATGAAAGCAATAGATTAAATATTCAACTATTTAATAACTTACTTTTCCATACTATATGAATGCATATATAAAATAAACCTATATTTCAATATATACTAAGATATATACGCATGATTAAATCTTTGAAGAGTAGAGTACTAAAGATTTTTTTGTTACAGTTCTCAGGATATGAAAATAATCTTTTACATATTTAACTTAATCTATCTGTCTTTCCCTCTTACCTGTCAAACTATTAACGATTCCTAGTTTTAGCTTTGTTTCTTGTGTTTAAAGTAGAATGTAATATTATGTGTTTTCTATCTTTCTTTTTAAACTGGCAGATGACTCCATCACTGTGTTCCAAGAACTGAAGGATCTCCTTAAGAAGAATGCCACTGTGGAAGCTTTTATTGAATGGCTGGATACTGTAGTAGAACAGAGAGTTATTAAGGTATTTTATAGTGAAAAATTAAGAAAATAATTTTTTTTGTTAAGAGTAAATGCTAGACTGATTGTAATCTGTTGACTGGTAGGGCAGGAATGGCAGACTGTGTGTATAAAGCTTTAAAAAACTTTTGATGCTCCATGAATAAGGCAGCCCAAATATTGAAGTTAGGAATATAGGAATATGTCAGATTTTAGAATATTGGTCACGGACTCTTTTCCATTTTTCCTTTCTCGCCCAAGGTCTACAAGATGCTCTGCCTTTTCTACTGGTCAATAAAGTCACAGCTGAGTAATATCAGTCATAAAAGATAAGCTTAGAAACGGAAAAGATCTGGTCCCTTTCTAAAAAGCACATTTTCATAAATGCTGACAGGAAATATGGTTTCAAGCATTTGCATTTCTGATTTCAAAAACTTCAGTGTTTTCTCTGTGGTTTCTTCAGCTCTTTCAGTTAACCTTCAAGTCATCCATCATGAAACGAGGCAATAAGAATAAATATATCCATCACTAGTTGGTGTTAGTCATTCCTTATCAAGGCAGCTAGTTATAGTTTGGGAACCTTTTTCTTCTGGAAGGAAAACAGATGATCATTTGGGACTAGAGTGGTCAGAGTTAATAATTCACAGAAATACATAATCCTTTGTATCTCACCTTCTGTTCTTTTTTATGATTCTAAGTAAATTTTTAAAAAATTTAGTAAATTATTTTATTTTGTTGTCTAATTCTATTAGAAAACAAACAAAACTATATAGAATAAAGACTTATTATCTTAATAAAGACTTTATTATAGAATAAAGACAGCAAAGACCAGTGAAAATGAAAATCCATGGACAGGTTGTTTTATTTGATGACATATGTGGCATGCCAAGCCATCTGTCCTTTTGTCAGACAGTCTATTTGCCTCTTGATCTAACATAGGATGCATGTAGTAATGAGAGGACAGATTTTATGGTTTCATTTTATTATTTACTTTTAGACCAGCAAACAAAACGGAAGATCATTAAAGAAGAGGGCTCAAGACTTTCTGCTGAAGTGGAGCTTTTTTGGTGCCCGAGTAATGCATAATCTCACCTTGAACAATGCATCCAGCTTTGGTATCCTATGTGCTTCATAAAACTCTTCTTAAATGAGTTATATCATTTTTTTCTCATTCACATGCCCTATCTATTTTTAAACATGCCACATTGTCAGTTCTCAAACTGTACTGAATATTGAGCTAGTAGAGAATGGTGGTGATGAGCCTGGGGCTTGGAGTAAGACAGTATGCAGGGCTGAATCCTACACTACTTCTCTCTGGCTGTGTCTGCTTATTGAAGAAGGGGAATAATACTCTCTTCATAGGTTGTGTAGGTGCTTTAGAGATTATGTATGTAGAAACACATTGCCCAGTAATCAGAAAACACTTAGTGAATATCAGCTATTATCATTACATTTCATCAGTGTCGGATAAATTTTCTTTGTTAAACAAACACATAAACAATAATTAATACGTTATTTTCCAAAGGCACCATCAATTGCAATACAGCAAATTTTTGCATCTTTTCTAGGCATCCGCACATCTGCACTTCAGGAATCAAAGGGCAGCTTAGAAAACTCACTCATAAGTTTCTGGGATTGGGTCCAATTAGCTTTTTCAAAAATGGAACACTTTCTTTTTCCTAACATGTCTCAGATTCCTAGCTTGTAGTTATCATGCTAAACTCATGGATAGTCACTTTGTGTTTAATAGCTGCTTTTCAAGAAATCATCAATTTTGAACGAATTAAAATGAACTAAATTGTTTTTATTTAATGTTCAATGGAATTAAAGTCAGTGAGCTTGTGTTGAAGTATGAACAAAATGTTTTGAGCTTATTGAGTCTATTATTGCTCACATTGAAGATTTTATAAAATACACAGCAGTAAAGCCTGACTTTATTATGAAAAAATATCTACTTTTGTTGTGAAATCTGTTGAATAGTTTTTTAAAAACCTTAAGATTTCCAGTATATCTTTCACACAAAAATTACTCTTTGGATTTTTTTCAAATCAAAGAACATTTTGTTTTAGGCTAGAAAGACATCTTCTCAGTGATTTTTTTCAGACCATTGTCTAATTATTTAGTGCAAAGCAAACAGACACAGAACCAAGTAGAGCTCATTCTCCCCAGGCTGAAGCTTATCACACTGCAATGTGTGCCCTCTTAAAGCATAAAGCGTGTCTCACTTTCATCCGTATTTTCCTTTGATGTAATTAGTGGCCAAAGAGCTGGCAGGACAGTACACACAGTGAGCTGGGCTGCAGTACACAGAAAGATTAGAGACCCAGGTTAAGCATGTTGGTCTTAGCAGGTCATTTAAAGTCCAACGAGTATTTGTTTATTTCAGTTGCTGCTTGTAAAGTGTTGAGAGATGGTCACAAAGATAACTTCACTTCTCTTTCTCTCTCCCTCCCTTTCTCTTCCTTTTTTCATTCCACCATGTTCTTTCCCCGCTCTCCATCATAAACAAGGTTCTTTTCATTTGATTCGAATGCTTCTTGATGAATACATCCTCCTGGCCATGGAGACCCAATTTAATAATGACAAAGAGCAGGAGTTACAGAATTTATTGGACAAATATATGAAGAATTCAGGTAATCTAAAATAATAATCTTGTTTTGCATATTTCTATGTGTAAGACTAAATTCAAGAATTCGTAAGTGCATATGTTAAATAGGCTTATAATAGTCTTAGAGTTTTTCCCTATATGTCATTACTAACACTGTACAGGTAAACTAACACTCTTGGAGTGCTATGTTTTGTGTATGTGTGTGTGTGTGTGTGTGTGTGTGTGTGTGTGTGTGTGTTTTGAGTAGGAATCTCACTCTGTCACTTGGGCTGGATCATGGCTCACCTCAGCCCTAAACTCCTGGGCTCAAGAGATCCTCCTGCCTCAGCCTCCTGAGTAGTTGGGACTACAAGCATGTGCTACCACACCAAGATAATTTGTTTGATTTTTTTCCTTTTTTTTTAGGGAGGTTTCACTATGTTGTCTAGGCTAGCCAGGAATTCCTGGACTCAAGCAGTTCTCCTGCCTCAGCCTCCCAAAGTACTGGGATTAACAGACATGAGCCACCACACCCAGCCAAGAGCACTATTTTTTCTTTCATTAATTTATACATAGAGTAGTCAAAATATTTTACTGGAAACTCTGAAGGACGCAATATTGGTGTCCTTAATTTTTGAGAATTTAGATGAAGTTGGAGAAGTGACTATAACACAAAAAATAACTATCAAGACAACATATGTGTTCTTCTACATATATAAGTGGTATAGAAATAACACTATATAGGAGTTTAGTGAAGGAACACATCTATTTGGGATAGCACAATCTGATTTTGAAGACTTCACTCAGAGTATATTAGTGTCCCACAGAACAATTCTACACCCACACATTCACAGCTAAAGAAAACCAGCACCACTGCCAAGAACAAAGGTCTGCCAGCCTTATTTCTCATGGAAAGCATAGCTTAGGAGTTTCCAGGTTAATAATTCAGTCATGAAACATTTTCAGTTTTTTTTACTCGGGTTTGTCTACTAGGAATATGAAAATAATTGCAGCTTTCCCACTTAAAAAATATTTTTAGATGCGAGTAAAGCTGCTTTCACTGCTTCTCCAAGTTCGTGCTTTCTGGCCAACCGTAATAAAGGGAGTTCGGTCTCCAGCGACACTGTGAAGAATGAAAGTCATGTGGAAACAACCTATCTTCCTCTGCCATCCAATCATCCTGGAGGCCTAGCCCCTGCCCTGCATCCATTCCCTGCTGGGAGCACAGATGACATGACACTTGCAGGTATCCATGAAGCAACCAAGAAGACCACTTCATCTCCCGCAAATCTCAGGGGAGCCAATTCCTTTGTTTTTCTTAAAACTCATACTCTCCAGCGATTCTGAGAATAAAAAAGGATGATCTTAACTGGCTTTTAATACAGAATACCATTTTTGTGATTTTCATTAATTAGCATTCAATAATCACCATTATTATCATAGGTATTCCACTTTGACACACTTTATAAGATATATTGGAAGTATGAATAACTAGTTATCTTCATTCAGTGGAAGAAAAAATTAGAGTAAGTGCACCTAAAATCCTTAAAATGCTTTGAAGATAAAAAAAAATCCGTTTTTTTTTTTTTTGGCTTTTGAGTAAACTTTATTTCTCCTTCATTAAAAAGTGGATTTGGATTTTTAAAATAACTTTTACAATAATTTTCACTTCTGGTCTAGGGCTTCTTTTCTGTCAAAATCAACGTTTAGTGGCTTGAACTGGCTACTAGGCAGTATTTTCAATCTGCTTATTTTTGCATTGTGTCTTTTTTGAAATCCTTTCCTATATATTACTTCATTGGACCTGCAGAATTTTAAATGTGGAAGAGCCTTACAGTTTAGAGATCCAAATTCTCTGACGGGAAATCAGAGGCCCAAGGAGTTGGTAGCATTCATAAATTGTACTGCTCATCAGAGGTGTTTTATGATGTTTTGAATGGACAGTTTTGAAGGCATGGCTATTTTGATGTTAGTGCCTTTATCTTTCACCCTAGAAATCAAACTATTTAATATTCAACTTGTTTTTTAATTATGGGGGCGTGTGAGCAGGACTCTGATGATTTCTCCAAATGTGAGTTCTAATCATCTCTGCATCTGTGGCAACATGACATCATTCAGACTTTCCTCCCTAGTCACTAACTCCAAGTCTCCACTGTTGTGACCTATGTGTTTTATGATTATATTATTTTAAATCTGGATTTTTTGTTCCCTCCAGTTGAGTTGTTTTTTGGAGTAGGAATGAGCCAAGTTGGAAAAAAGGCATACTAATAAATCTTTTGAGTATTTTAAAAAAAGATTTAAGCCCATCTACTTTAATATGACACTAAATTCATATTCTGGTAGTTTCTGGTAATGTTCTGGTAATTTTTTTCTAGGTCAAATGGAGCTTTCACAGACTGCTGGTCATCTGATGACACCACCCATATCTCCAGCCATGGCAAGCCGAGGAAGTGTCATTAATCAAGGACCAATGGCAGGGAGACCCCCAAGTGTGGGCCCAGTACTGCCAGCTCCGTCACACTGCTCAACATACCCAGAGCCCATTTATCCCACTCTCCCTCAAGCCAACCATGATTTCTATGGGACCGGCTCTAACTATCAGACTGTGTTTAGGGCACAGCCCCATCCTCCATCAGGACTCTATCCTCATCACACTGAACATGGTCGGTGCATGGCTTGGACTGAACAACAACTTTCTAGAGACTTCTTCAGTGGCAGCTGTGCTGGTTCTCCATATAACTCCCGGCCACCTTCCAGCTATGGGCCATCCTCACATGCCCAAGATTCACATGCTATGCAGTTTTTAAATACAGGAAACTTCAATTTCCTGAGCAATGCAGGGGCTGCCAGTTGCCAAGGAGCAACAATGCCTTCTAGTTCACCTAACGGTATTACATTTTTAAAGATTTTTCTTGGCTTTTGAGATGGCAGTGAAGCAAAATTAGACACTGAGTTCCACCTCTGCTGAGTAGCATATTCTCCCATGGAAGGCATCTAAAGGCCATGGAATCGTAGACATTTGGAGCTGATTTCTGTCACATATAAACATATTGCCTAATTCCTGTAGGTTTATTTAAGTTGTTCTTCTAAGTGTCATACATGACAAAACATTATATCAAGCCATATGCTTGAAACCAACCTTAAGAATCCCCAAAATAATGTCTTGTCCTTTGAAAACATTACTAGTGGATAATGCTTCTTCTAAACAACTAAAAGCAGATTTTGAAGACTAGATCCAAAACAGTGCCCACTGTTAGGCTGATAAACACGTAAGGTTAAGGGAACTAAAATGACCTATGGACTCCTTCAGCCACCAAAGTAGTCTTTGTATATAGTTTTCTCTGATGCCTAAGAATCTATGTGTATGTAAGTCAGTCTTTCTCCCATAAACATGCATCTTTAAATAAAAATAGTATTTTTGTGAGAGGTTAGTAGTGTTTTTTTCTTCATAGGAAAATCTTATAAATTTAGGTAAGGGCAATATGAAGGAGGTATAGTCTGTCTCAAAATTAATAAGGCTATTCTTATGTATTTTTAAAACCATAAAACAGCATAGTAAACCAAACCTGTAAATAAACACAAATCCAACTCTATAATACATACAGATGCAAATGTAATATAGTTTGATATCTTTAGGACTTTACCTAATTACCTACTTGCTTTTTTCTTTCCTGAAAGTTCTTTGTAATAAGTTAACAGTACATTCTCAACACTTTCTGTTACAGGATACTATGGAAGCAACAGAAACTATCCTGAGTCTCACAGACTTGGGTCGATGGCAAATCAGCACGTATCTGTCATCAGTAGCGTCCGCTCCCTGCCTCCCTACAGTGACATCCATGATCCACTTAACATTTTAGATGACGGTAGTAGAAAACAAACTAGCTCATTTTATGCAGACACATCATCTCCAGGCGCCTGTCGGACTCCGGTACTAGGTAAATTATTTTAGTAGTTCTTGAAAACACTTAAAAAAGTCATTGAATTTGGGAATGCAGCATTATGCAAGAGAGATGTGTTGAGATGAACAGAGAGTGCATGTTCCCACAGTTGCGTTATCACTTTGGATGAGAAGTCATATTTTTGTATCTGAAAATACAGTTAGTAACAGTTTTCCATTTCTTTTTCTATGTATCAATACTATGCAACCTACTGCTAGATTTGTATTTTTTTTCAAAAATGGCATCTATTATGCATGCAAAAAATTAATATAATCTGCTGACTGCAGCCTAAATAGTATAAATTGTACAAGGGTAGCAATAATATTTTTTCTCACTCCCTATTGATTACTATTGGAACCAATTGTAGAGGCAAGAGGTATCTTTGGACTTCATAATCTCCCCTAATACCCCCAAACTACTCCAAGTTTTTAAAAAATGATGCCCTGTGATAGAATGTGATTAAATAACTCTGCAGAAAATGTTGCTATTTAAATTACCCTATAATATACAATTTAAGTAAAAATGAGCAAAACAATGTGCTTGCCATGAAGTCTCCTGGAATCTTCTTCCAACCAGGTTGCCATTCCTAAGATCATCTATGAAGAAAGTCTTCAACTTGTACTAGATGCATCACCGGCACCTAGGAAAAAGTCTTTCATGAAGTGTCTACAAGAATTCGATAAATCAGTGAATGAGAAAAGGAGTAAAAACTAAATCTATACATACATCGAATCTATAAATGATGAATTAGTATGTTATTACTAATAACATATTTAGAGACCAAATCTATGTACATATTTAGTTTATAAAATTACTCATGAGGTTTCACAGGGCAAGTACATATTCGTTAAGTATCAAGGTAGAGTGGTAATGGTAAAGATAGTTGAAATCTTCCAATCGAAATTATTTTGAAGTAGCATAAGTGAAAGGTGTTGACACTCAACCAGAGCATAAGGGAAAGTGAAATAAATTCCATCTCTCCTCGCTCAGTGTACTTTTCCAATAATGCGATAGGAAGTACTCCATTCCTTCCTGTGACCATCACAGATACTCCCTGAGCAGAGTCTAGCAGCCCATCTCCTGCTATTTGCAAATGGTCATTGCTTCTAGGTAGCTCTAATGAAGCAGAAAATTCCACTTCAGGAAGTTTCCTCACATGAAGCTAAAGTGTACCGTGTTGCTATTGTTACTATTAGTTCTGTTTACTTGCAGAGATAGTGGAAGCTTTGACGAAACAGGTGGTGAGTAGGGTGGAGTTTAAGCTTTGGTTGTCAGAACTGGCTTACAAGTAGATTTCCAAGTGGGCTTTGGGGCAAAAAAGGGAAATAGAATAAGTTGGTAAGTAGTGCAAGGGGAATTGGGACTCATTATAGGCTTTTTTAGTTTTAAAACCTTGTTCTTAATGACAGAAAACATATCACTCCAGCAGCAAGAAGGCAGCAACCAATTAGGAGGGAAATATGGAACTAGTGAGCCAGTTAGAGAATTTTTTTTGAGAACCTACTATGTACTTGACTCCATTCTGGGTGTGAGGATACAGTGGTGATCAGGCCATAGTTTCTGCCTGTAAGAAGTTTACATTCTAGTGGAAGGAGAGTAAGGCAATGAATATATAAATAAATGATTACAAATATAGCTTCAGTTACTCTGAAGTTAGTTAGTTAGGGCAAGAGGCAGATGGCTATTGGGGGCTGCTTTATGTAGGGGTAGTTGGGAAAAGAATCCTGAGGCAGAAACATTTGAGTTGAAAGCTTAGTGATGAGAAGGAAGCCGTGCAATGAAGATCTGATGGGGGCATTCTAAGCAGAAATAGTTAGTGCAGAGTCTCTGAAACCAGAGCAAATTTGGAAATATCAGGGGGTGGAAAGAAGGTAAGTGTGACTCAAGCATGGTGAATGAAGCACAGTAAACCAAAAGGTGGGGTCAGTCCCCACAGGGCTTAGTGAACCAGGGCAAGAAATGTGGCTCTTCTTCCAAGAGTATGGAAGGTGGCTGTAGTGCTTGAGAAGGGTGGAAGTTTAATTTACATATCAGCAAGATCATCCTGGCTGCTCTCTGGAGGGTGGGAGGGTAAGACAAATGTGAGAGTCATTGGACTTGTTAAGAGACTGCTATGCTGATCCAGGTAAGAGAGATGGTGGTTTGAACTATAACCGTGGAGATACAGATGGAAAGAGGAGGTGGATTGAGGGAAATTTTTTGGTGGTAGTACTTAAGTTCAGGTTGAGTTTTTTTTTGGTGAATTATGTAGGAGAAATAATTTCTGGGAAAATAGTAAATGTGAAAAAACGGAAGAAATGATGATTGCACCGACAAACCATACAAACTCAAATTTAGAACAGGTGTATGTACTAGATGCAAGCATAAATACAAATGCTTAAAGTCAGTGGCATGTGCAGAGAAAAAAACATCAACCAATTTTAAACTGCTGATTAATTTTTCCCTTTCAGCTTCCAACTTGCAGACCTCAATTCCTTCTTCCTCATCCCAGTGTATGTATGGAACCTCCAATCAGTATCCAACTCAAGAAACCCTGGATTCCCATGGAACAAGCAGTCGAGAAATGGTGTCTGCTTTACCCCCCATCAACACTGTGTTCATGGGAACGGCAGCTGGAGGCACCTAAACCAGCGATGCTGGGGGAGTGTTGAAGCTTTAAAATCTCTACTGTGCAAATATCGTTATTCACTCAGACTACTATGAGAGTGAAGAAAACAGAATATGTAGTGACTGAAATTGTTTTTCAAATCACTGGTATTATGGACAATGCCATAGTGAATGGAGATACTTGCAGAGTTTGTCTTGCACACAAATCGCTTAAAATGTGAGCTCATGATTAGTAATCATAGTTTCAAAAAATATCAAATAAAACCAGTGGAGATTTGAAGCTGCAAATATTTCAACTACAAAGATTCAATAGTTCACTTTTTAATTATTAAAAATTTGTGTGCTCTTTCCTCTTTCATCTCTAAAAAAGAGAAAAGTGTATTTAATGCCTTTCTAATACTTTTAATTTATTATGATCTCAAATCATTGTTTACTATCCCTTATTTGACAAAAAGTCAAGTTGGATGTTCTACCTCCTATGGAAATGTTTACAATTCCAATCAGCCTAGACCCAAGTTGCTTGATTTTCTATTTCTGTGCATTAGTGTGGTGATTTCTGGTGCACAGTAGTATTCCAAGTCTATGTAACTGAACAGAGGTGATAAGTGCTGTCTCTTCCTTATTTAAAAATGATAAAAAGAAATAAAAGAAGCGATGCATGCAGGTACTTTCAAAGATCTGGCTGCTTTCAGGGCTGGCACTGTTTCTGCAGAACCCTGGGGATTTGGAGGCAGAGCTTCTTTGGATATGAAATTAGAGAGTAAAGCTGATTGGTTACACAATATAATTCAAGATTATTTGCATATCAGATCCATGTCAATAACATAAAGAAAGTGTGACTGGTAGACTGAACTCCTCAGATTTAAAAGCAGTCATGTCATGTACTTTTTTATACCTTGAGGGTGAATGAGTGTTCAGGGATCATCTGGATGCAAAGGGTAATTCAGAAATGAAGGATTCATTACATATAAATTAATACAGTTTGATCATACCACCTATCTAGCCCTATTTCTTTTTCTTTGCCATGTGTCTTGGCTGAAATGTCTGTTTCAAGATTCCTGGCCTATGGTAGGAGACTTCCACTAGCTTTACAGGCTTCTCCTATAATCATAAGACAGGCTTCATATTATTTGTATTAAGGATTAGGTTATACTATAAGCCCAAAATACCCGTTATACATTATGATGTACTTTGTCAAAACAAACTTTGGAATTGTTTTTAGCAAGCAATAAACAATTATCTGTGGACTTGTCAGAGTGTTGCTACCATTTGCTTAGAACACTACTGTGTTTAGTAGTATGTAGTTTATGGTCTAATTTATTGAGCAGAAAAAAATTGCAGCAGTAACAAATCATGAAAAACAGACTAAAAATTCTATTATTTTATCTGGAAATATTGTGGGAGTACAAAGGAGGGTTAAATTAATAAAGACTCGGAATGAATAGTAAACAAACAGCTTTAAACAACGTTTGACCATATGGCTTGAAAGTTAAGGACCACGACTTTAATGTATAGTAATTAAATGTACATTCAGCACCTATTATGGATCAGACACTGTATTATACACTGTGTAAGATAGAAATGTGTAAAAGACACTGTCACACCCTTAACATGTTCTGGTGTAATGATGAAGGGGTAATGTGATAGGAAACAAAAGCTCCTTGAAGATTTTTTTGAGTAGAAAAGCAATATGGGAAAAGTGACTAAAGTGAGGGGGTAGATTGGACAGGGAAAATGGCCTGAAAAAGGGCTATTTGGGAGGCTGTTTCTCTCATCTAGCTGTCCAGTGGATAAGCACAGAGAATACTTGGAAGCAGCAGAAATGAGTTGGGGAGAGAGAAAGCACACAAGCATATATCGAAGGATTTTTCCTGACCCTATTTACAAAGCTTTTTCCTACCCTATTTGCAAAGCATTGCAGTGTAAACAGTTGGCTCTATATTGATGCCTGCTTTGTAAATGAGAGAAAATGATCTGGAGAAGGAGAAGCTCTCATGTGCACCTGGCTGATAACAAGGTGCTCAATCTTGATGTCAAGAGACAGATAACTAACTTACTCTTTTCTTCAGGCAATGGGACCTGAGTTTATCTCTGTTAGATGCATAGTGGAGTTTCTCCATGCAGGTACTACTGGCTTTTAGGTTGGTCATTTCTTTGTTTTATAGAACTTTTTTACATTTTGCATGAGATGTAGTATCCTTGGCCCCCAAACATTAAGTGCCAAGAGAACATCCTTTGCCAGTCATTGTGACAACCAAAAACACTACAAGTTTTCAAATGTCCCTGGAGAGGCAGTACTAGTCCTTCATAAATTAAAGGTGACAGCATCTTTAATTTTACCTAGAAGAAGCATGAGACAACATAATACCTCTCTGCCCTTCAGTTACACTCATCATTTAAGAATTTTTCCTTCATGGATCTAAAGCCAGGATGCTCAAGGCATTTTCTGATATTCTTGTTGTTAATTTAAATATAGCTAAAGGATCTTGTCTAGCTTTTCATTGTTTCTGGTTTTTTTTTTTTTTTTTTTTTGAGTTGGAGTCTCACTCCGTCGCCCAGACTGGAGTGCAGTGGCCTCTCCCGGCCACCGCAGCCTCGACCTGCTGGGCTCCGGCGATCCTTCCACCTCAGCCTTCCGAGTAGCCGGAACTACAGACGTGCGCTACCACGCCCGGCTAATTTTTTTTTTTTTGATTTATTGTAGAGATGAGGTTTCGCCTGCCCAGGCGGGTCTCGAACCCGCGGGTTCAGGCAATCCACTCACCTCAGCCTCCCAAGGCGCAGGATTACAGGCTGAGCCACCGAGCCCGGCTTGTTTCTGTTTTTAAAAGTAAATAAATTATTCTCGAAGTGGTTTCTGGAAGTTGTGAAGTATCATTTATAAAAAGTGACCTGCTTCAGCTAATGCTTATGTGAAATTAAGGTAAGAAGTCAGAGTTCAAAAAATGTTTGTTTAATAACTCAATTCTTAGGGTACTATTTTCAAATCTTATGTTGTAGTGGCTACCAGAAGTAAAAAACATACTGACAAATGAATGCTCCAATTAATTCAGTGGATTCTTAATACAGTTTAGCGACCAAGAACCTGTTTTACAATAACTTAAAATCCAGCTACGTTATTAACATAGAATCATAGATCAGAAAGGACCTGCTTTATTTCCTCCCTACAGGTAGTATTGTACTAAGAAAAATTACAGTGCTCCTCTCTATATATTTCTAAGTATGCCTTCAGGTCAGAAAGTTAAGAAAAAACCCACACATACTTAAGCAAAGTTTCCATTACAGTTGTGATGCCAAAACTTTCCTCTTTGTTCCTCCATCAAGAGGTAAGAATTCATGAGAATCTCAAGGACTCGCTTGCATAGAGCCTGTTTTGGAAATGAAGAGGGAGTGGTTGCCACATTGTCCAAGGAGAGGATGGACACAGGCATTTAGTGCCAGGGCTAGAGATACAAATATCCTGCAGTGTGTGAGTCCAATTTGCACAGCGAGGAACGGGCCTTCTTCAAAAGTCAGTACACTTTTAAAAGGAAATAAAGATAGGCCAGTTGGCTATGAGGCGACTGCTCCTGAACTCTGCTCAATAGTGGCACTTCATGTTATACAGCATCTAACTAATCCAATCAGATAATCTCTTCAGAGACTATGACTGCAGAACTTACACACAGCCTGGAGAAACAAGCAGGCAGAGCAGCTGGGCTAGAAGAGGGAGACAGAAGCAGAGGTGGAGAAAAGCTGGGTTGTGAGCAAGTCCATGGGCAGCAATGGCTGGCCCCTGTAATGGGACTTCAAAATGACAGGCTCCTAGACTTGCAGTAGAAACCAGAGCCACATCTGTGCCGTCCTGATCAGTGAGGAAAAATGCCCAGTTCTCTTCTGCCCACTTGAATGTGCCCTCGGAGTCTTAGATGGACATGATCTTCATGTGGCACTCAGAGTACAGATGCTTTAACTACACCACCAGATGTACTATAAACAACACATAAGCAGTAAATCACAGTCTCACGGATTTTAATTCTGTATAGCTGAATCTCTTCTCATACAAATGTAGTCCATTAAAATAGAACAAAGAGTACTGCCAATTTCAGAATGTCAGCCTAGGTAGTGCATTTTCCTTCCACACCCCTCCAGGAAGAAGAAAAGAGAAGAGAAGGGAAGGGAAGGAAGGAAGGGAAGGGGAGGGAAGGAAAGGGAGGGGAGAGAAGGGGAGAAGAAGGGAGGGGAAGGGAGGGAAGGAATGGAAAGTAGGAAAGAGAAGAGAAGAGAAGAGAAGGGAGACATTTGAGATACATATTCTGTAATCCAAACCCAAGTTCCAGCTTTTTTAAAAAGCAAGAGTCAAATGAGAATGATATGTCTGAACTCCCTGAAAAGGGATTTTTCAGGCACCCAGGCTTCCATGTAATAGGGAGCAGAATTAATTGCCATGTAAGTGTCATAATGGCTGCTATAAGCTCTTACAAGGCCTGGAGCAGTGAACTATTCACACAATTATTTTGAGGGCAGATTTATAATCCAGGTTTAGTTACAGAAATTTAAACAAAAACCTTCCAGAAAGTAAACAATAGTGATTATGGCATACAGGACATTTTGTTCTTCGGGAAAGATAAGAAATGATGAATTTATATAAAAGGTTATTGTACCATCTCATTCAATTATTGAATTCTAAATTAAATTCTAGAGTTTGCAAATGGCAGAGAACACAACCTGTCTGTTCCAAAAGCACACTGATTAAATGAAAAGAAGATAAATTTTAGTTATTCCTTGATTATAGACATTAGCAATGGCTGAATAAAATTGGTAGTTATAAGTGAACCCTGAGGGTTAATCTATTCATAATTTTGAGATATTTACTCACAAAGTAAGCATTTCTGTTCTTATTGATAAGAAGTTTTCAATTAGTTTTCTAATATCAAAGTCCTAGAAATAGTATTTACTTTTTCCTGATCTTGGCTAAATTATACTATGGTAGAAA
>CAUYQG010300071.1:0-17423 GCA_963574415.1 Tarsius wallacei
AGCAATGTTTTATAACTTTGAATGTTAATTTTATACTTATTGAAAAAAGCATTTTAAGCATAACTAAATAAAGATTTTTATCATATATCATACTTAGATATATGTAAAAAGGAAAACATAAGTGAAGCAAATTAGAGTGGAAAATATAGTCTATTTTAAAAGTAAATTAGAGAGAGAGAGGGAAGATTCACCTCCTCAAAGTAGGGGAATGGGCCAAGACCAGGAGCCACATGGTCAGACCGTGGCTTAGCAAAGCAATAGTCCTGAATAGCTTTCAGCATCAGTGCTCCTTTCTTCCAGAAAATATCATCTTCTTTTTTTATTTTTATCTTAAAGATGTGGGGAACAATTCAAGGTTAGGTATACAAATGTTCATTATGCAGGTACCCTTGTTGATGAGGTGTGGCTCTCTCCCTTGGCAGTTTCCCACTACTAGCAATCCCTTTCTTATAGTATTGCAATAATTGTTCGAGGTCCGCTTATGAGTGAGAACATGTGATACCAAATTTTTGTTCCTGTAATACATCACTCAGCATTATAGACTCTAAGTCCATCAAGTTGCTGTAAAGTTCATAATTTTGTCCTTCTTTATGGCCGCATAATATTCTATCATGTGTATGTACCACATTTTTTATCCAGTCCTCTTTCAATGGGTAGCACTGTCGGTTCCACGTTTTTGCTATTGTGAATAATGCTGCAATAAACATATGTGTGCTGGTATCTTTTTCATAGAATGACTTAAGTTCCTTCGGGTATATTCCCAGAAGGGGGATTGCTGGGTCACATGGAAGGTCAATTTTTAGATCTTTTAGGAATCACCACAATGTTTTCCACAGAGGCTGTACTAGTTTACACTCCCACCAACAGTGTAGAAGTGTTCCCTTTTCCCCGCATTTGAAAATGTTGTCTTCTATATCCTCAAGAGTGTTGCATCAATTGTCTCCTGGAAGTTCTTCCAAGCAGTTCACCACCATTCTTCAAGGTTTAATCTGGTCACTTTCTAGATTTTGCCAGATCACATCAACAGAAGATATCTTTAGACAACCTGATGGAGATATAATGTAAAATGGTAGACTTGTGGTCCTTTGTCAATTTGAGGGTCTGAGGCAAAGGGGTCTCCTAGGTTGGGAATCCCACTCAGGGATATCACTCCACTCCAAGTCATCTACCATGGGAATTCTCATTTAAGTTTGGTAAGGGTCTTAGGCTGTGTTACCAAACCCTGCCTTGGATCCATCAGCATCACCAGAAACTGAAGCCAAATAATTCTGCTTTGTTTACGATGACCTCTCAAACACTATTTACTGGCAACCCTCCTGGGGTTTGTAAGGAGTACATTCAAACCTAATTTATCAATCTGACTAATAGTGTGCACAGTCGTTAAAGAGTAACCACAGCTTTAATGAAGACAAAAGAACACCAGATGTCCCCTTAGATCATAACTCAGCTGTCCCTCCTTATTCTCTCCTTTCCTGGCCTGACTCCATCATACCTGCTGGTGTCCTTTCTCCTGTGATGTGGTGGCAAGCACATGAACTTTAAAGTCTCTGCTGATACTGGGTCCCAGTCCTGAGTCGTCCAAAGGAATCGTTGTGCGAGCTTCATGAATCTTGGTCTCCTTGTCTGTACTATGGAAATAAGTTTTACAGATTAAATGCAATCCAGCATTAGGAAGCACCAGATTCACACTGAGTAACTGCAGGTCATCACCCTTCCTTCTCTCTCTTTTGCTTTTCTCAACCCTTTTTTCCTTCCCTCTTCTTCTCCTTTCAAATCTTGTTTTTGGTTTATTTTGTTTCAAAACCTGCTCTATCCCTTCTGGCCCCCTTCTCTCCTTCCCTTTTGTTCTGGCTTCTACCTTTCTTTCTACCTTCCTTTATTTCCTTCCTCTCTCCCTTTCCTGTTCCAGGTCTTCTCTTTTCCTCACTCTCCCCTTTTACCAACTAAAGTCATCACAGACACAGTAGATGTGAGAGTTCTCTGGATGTCTAGCAAGATTGGCAAAGCTTTAAAAGACAGAGACACCAGAATAGTATTTGAAGTGGCAAAGTAATAACAGTGTCGTTGTTTGTTATTGCAATAAGACGATCTTTCTCCTAACATATTTGCTAGTGAGGAATGCACATTAAAAAAGGGGTCTGAGCAGTCCAGGAGAGAAGAAACAGCCCAGCCTCTCCTGTGGGATATTTCCTGTTTTACATGTACTGATCGTCAATACAGGGAAACAAGTCTCTCTATCCATGAGACTTAAAAAGTTTCCAATGCTTGATCACTTTAAATCAGTTTGCAGTGACATATATAATTTGACTAAACCATAAGTAAACCTAGAGGGTTTTTATCTTTTACGTTTGTTTGCTTGTAGATTTTTTGTTTATTTTGCAGCACAGTTTAGCTGTTACCTGAGAATCACATCTTCTTTCTGTGTGAATTGCAGTCCCAGGTGGATTTCTCTGATCACCGCAGTCGAGGCTGGAAGGGTGAACCAGCCATGTCCATGTTGTGTCTCACTTCCCCAAAACTCCCCTTGCAGCTTTACATGGTCACGTGTTCCAGAGTTGTGGGAGTGACATTTAAGTAAAGTCTGTCCCAAAAAATGGTTTGGGGAAAAGCTTTTATTTTCTAGAAAAAAAACAGGACAAATGGACAAGGCCGGCAGACACAGTTCTGCCTTCATCCTTTTCTTCCTGGTGTAAATGCAGGTGTGATGAATGAACCCACAATAGCTACCTTTCCATGAGGCCCAGAAGAATTTCTACCCAAGTGCCTTTGAGATTCTGACTCAGTGCTTGCAATGCCTATCTTGAGAAAAATAAACCACTATCTACTTAAATCAGTTATTTGGGAACATGGTAACTTATAGTCAAAAATATTACTAACCAATACTCTCTGGATCTCTAAAGAAAAGTTAGAGTCCCACAATCCAGATCTGAGTGGGAAAGTTGCTTTTCATGTGCATAACATATGCATGTGTCAAGCCGATATGCATTCAAAATACCTTCCTAAGGCTTTCATCAGGATAAAGTCAGAGAATGCAAGTAACGTACTAGTGCCAAGCCTGATATACACAAGGTGCTCCAAACCCTGGTGTCATTTCCCTTGGGAGGGATCACCAGTGAAGAAGTGTCTCAATTAGAGACCAATGAAACATTACCAGCAATGAAGGCTCTCTTGTTCTTATCTTGTTTGCTCTGCTCCAGCTCATGAAAAGTATAGATTTTCTCCTAATCTGGCTAACTCTGCTTCGGTTGGTTGTCTACATCAGACTCACTAGCCAATTAGTGACCAAGACTAGGTCTTTTTTGCTCGTTCATTCACAAATGATTGACCAAGCTTCTAGGCTTGGGAGGTTGAGTGGAGAGTAAATAAAATGGAGCTTGTCTTCCTAGATCTTGCAGTCTAGCCTGAGAAGGCAAAAAATAAATAAGCCAACAACTAAATAAGATAATTGCAGGTAATAACGTGTTATTTGGAGAATACACAAATGCTTTTGTGTGGAAAATTCTGGGAGCAAGGTACTTGGGTGGTCAAGGATCACTTCTCTAGGGAGGTAACTTCTGAGTGAGGCTGCAAGGAAACAGAGAAGCAATGATCCAGAAAGCACTCAAGACAGAGGGAACGTCAAGCAATGGTGAAGGGCAGCTTGGTCTCTCTATCTTTACTTCTTAGCTCATTATTGAGCGTCAGTGCTTATTTATCTCTCAAAGTCTGGTACAAATGTCTTCTGCTGCCTCCAAAATATACATTCATTTGCATGCCAATTAATGAACGGGCATCCCTTTGTTCATTAACTAATTAACTTACTATGAGAAGCATAAAATATTCCTAAACAAAACAGGATGTGACTAGACAGTTCTAAACCAAGAAGGGATATTATCACATTTACATACGAGACTCTACTCCAAGTCACTCAAGAATACTAAAATACAAATTATCACCAAAACCACCCAAAAATTCTCCGTTCTTTAGATAATAAATTAAAAATAAATAAATGTTTTCACCATTCTCACTAGTGCGTACATGAAGGTTGTCGCTGCTGTTACTATGATCTTGTCTTGTTTTTTGTTTTAAGAAACACAAAGACCACTGAAGAAGTTAGAAAGTATATTCATAGTCTATTGTTGCACCAAAAATACAAAAAAAAAACCCAAAAAAACCAAAAAACCTTGAGGCCTAAAACCAATAAACATTTATTATCTCACAAGGTACGTGGCTTAGAAATTTAAGAGCGAGTTAGTTGAGTAATAGTGATTTACAATCTCTCTTGAGGTTGAAGTCAAGCTCTCCGCTGGAGCTGCAGGCATTGGAAGGTTTGACTGGGGCTGGAAAATTCACCTTCAACATGGTTGACTCAAGTGCTGCTGGAAGGATCAGCTCCTTGCTGGCCATTGCTATACGACCTCAGCCCCTTGTTATATAGATTATTATATGCAAGTGAGGCCTCAAAACAAGCCTGAAATTATTTTTTGGAGGGCAGGCTCCTTGTAGTACAGGCTTCTCCCCTAGATAAGTGTTCTAGGTACCTATCGGTATCAGTGTACCAACTAGCTTTGCTGTGAGAGGTTGCATTCAACTTCAGTGATTTTTTTTTTAAGATTCTTTCAACACACTTGTCATTTCATGATGGGTGAGTTATGAGCACACCTGCCCACACTACACTGAGTGTTGGCCAAAAGAAGCATGACTTTTGTGTCCCAACCTCCCTATTCACCCGATCATGGCCAGAATGACTTTTTTTTTCATTTCCCTGGATGAAAAGTGTCCTCAAAGGGAAATGTTCTGCCTAAGTGGACAAGTGAAACAAAACATGGCAGAAGCACTAGAAGACATAACAATTGATGAGTTTCTAAAAAGTGTTTTGAGCACTGGAAAAAAGAGTCTCAATAGGTTTATTGTATCAAATGAAGAGTACTTTGAGGGTGACTGAAGTTTAAATATGTAAGAATACATACACAATTATTTAATAAATAAATTCAGGGTTTTTTGGGTCCCCCCTCTTATGGTTACCTGAGTATTCAACATGGCAGCTGGCCTCTCCAAGAATAAGCCCACCAAGAGAGAGTAAGGCATAATCCACAATGTCCTCATAACCTAGCCTTGAAAGTGACATGCCACCATTTATTTTGTACTCTACTGGTTATACAGACTAATTGTAATGCAGTGTTGAAGGGGACTATTTAAAGGGATAAACATCAAGAGATGGGTGCATTAAAGACCATCTTGAGTCTGGCTACTACAAACAAAGAAGAAGTGACTGGATAGGGCTGAGATAGGGATGCACAGTCTGCAAAGCAATGAGCTAGTAAGGAATACACAAATATCTCAACTGCCTGTCCAAGGTCCAGTTTTCACATGTTTCTTTGTATAAGATTTCTTTATCACTGGGAAGGTGACCCCAGGTCCTGGCTTTAGAACAAGTATGGGATATAGTTCTGGCCAATAAGATACATGTGGAAGTCTTCTACCAGATTCTAGATAAAAAGGAACTCTTGGTTGTGATTCTACCCTAACGAGAGAGAATGAATGTTTAGAGAGGCTGCAACCATCTTATGACCACTAGGGAAAGGCCAAATGAATTCTAGAATTGCCAGCACAAAGCCACGGATATAACTGGCTTCCTGAACCAAACCAGCAAATCCCTACATGCACCCTTCTTGTCATGGATGAAAAACAAACTCCAATTTGTTCAAGCCACTCCTGTAAATTTTCCCACTCTTTGTAGCCAAAAGCATTTCTAACGTATACAGGACACAGGAGGCCAGGAAAGTTTCTTGGAGAAAGTAGCATCCATGCTTAGAGCAGAAGGGTGAATAGGAAGATGGTTTTAAGCAAAGAGACTAGCAAATCCATAGATGCAGAGAAAAGAGAGAGCAAGACACATTTGGGGAAACAAATGGAGCTGAGTGTGACTGAAACACCAGAAGTAAAGTAGGTAGTCGTGAGAGATAGGGCTGGAGAGAGAAGCAATAACCTGTCCTAGAGATGCTTGTCTTCTACTTTAAGGCATTTCAGGGCAAAGCGGAGACATCTCCATGTTTTCAGCAAGAAAGTGACATGATTAGCTGGGAGGAGAGAGGGGAGAGTTGTTCTTAGATAGATATAAACTTTCAGTTATGCAGGGATGGGGGCTTCTGGGGATGTGGTTGACAATATGATACTGCACACTTGGAAACTGTTGAGAGAGACAACCTTATGTGTTTTTGTTCTACCATTAAAAGAAAAGAGTGGTATGATCATATTTTTAATTTAGAATGATCATAGTAGCTAAAGAAAGGAGGCAGACTACAGCTAAAGAGAGAGTTTCAGAGTCTATTGAGATCATCTAGATGAGAGAGGATAGTATCCAAAATAAGGAAACAGCAATGGAGCGGTGGAGTGAGACAGAAGAAAACGGTGAACTATTTTGTCAGTAGTCAACAGATCTTGTTTATGGAATGTGTGGGATAGAGTGAGTGTTTACATAGTGAGTGTTTGCTGTGTGTTATACACTGTCCTACGTGCTTTAGATGAATTACTTCAGTCTTCACAAAACCTGGCAAAATTTACTTTCTACCATATTACAAAAGTTCTAAACCGTTAAACAATTGCTCAAGGTCACAGCAATAGCACATCATACATCAGAACTCAAGAACAACTCTTCCTTACTATGAAATTGACTCATTTCACCAAACCATGGCTTCAATTAAATGTAGTATTCAATCATTTCAGCAAGGATCTCAGGGTTAGACCAATGCCTTCTAAACATTTTTTTTTTTACTGCAATCCACACTAAGAAATTCACTTCCTACTGTGCCCAGGACACACAGATATGTGTGTGTGTGAGTGTGTGTGTGTGTGTGTGTGCGTGTGTATGAGATGAAGATTCACATATGTGTTTTTAAAAAAAGCACCGGGTTCGGTGGCTCAGCCTATAATCCCAGCACTTTGGGAGGCCAAGGCAAGTGAATTGCCTGAGTCTGTGGGTTCAAGATCAACCCGGGCAACTTGGCGAGACCTCATCTCTACAATACATCAAAAAATTAGCCGGGCATGGTAGCACATGCCTGCAGTTCCGGCTACTTGGAAAGCTGAGGTGGAAGGATCGCCGGAGCCCAGCAGGTCGACACTGGGGTGGCCATGAGTGTGCCGCTGTACTCCAGCCTGAACAACATGGTGAGATTATGACTCAAAAAAAAAAGCAATACAGAGTGCTGTTTGAACCATAAAATAGGACCATATGCATAGTACCAGAGAATGCCTCAGGGGTGACTTTGGAAATGGACAGACAAAGACTAAAGGGCAAGTGGCAAGTGTGTGAATGGGTGTACCTCCCCTACACACTGCATAAGAACGAGAACTATAGTATCTTTCTGAGATTAGGAGGGTACAAATGAAAGCCACAGAAAGGATGTGGGCTCAGTATTTCACCAACTGGGTAGACACATAAATACATTGACTTTGAAAGGAAAAGAGACATTTCTTTCACACTAAATTAATGAGTACAAGATTCACATATGCAAATATATCAATGCATATAAATATACTTGCATTATAATGTTATCTATAAAGTGCTAGCTTAAATAGTCTACATAAACATCAGCAGCCTCCAGGGAGTGAAACATTTTTAAAAATATGAAGTTTTGTGATATTAAAATAGCAATCATATATATATATATATATATATTTTTTTTTTTTAAACAGAGTAAGGGATAACAATCTGCTTTATTTCCCACCGAGTCTGCTCATTTTGCCCCAAGACTTCATATGAGTGCCAAATTAAAAAGCAGGTCTTAAACCATGACCCAAAGAAGGTTTAGTGACATGGGTGAACTAACAGGACACCCACTTATTTTTTTCTTTCATTACCACTTCTCATCACTACTTCTTTATGTAGCCTCTTAGCCATTTCTCTCATGCTACACATGTGCATGTGTGTGTGTTCTTGTTATTTTGGGATTTCAGTAAGTGAAGTCTAAATTACTGATGTCATGGTTAGCTCTTCCTTTAGTTAAACCAGAGACAAGGAAATCATCTTTTAAGAAGCAGAAAATATTTAAGTCTATCTCCCTTGAAGGTTTCTTCCTCTGACTCTCTGACTGATGAGCTATGCCTTGCTTGTCTCAGAATTGTTTTCCCACTTGATGAGACACTCTTCTCCTTCCAGGCACCAGAATCTAATTTAGACTAGTTCCTGTGAAGATCCAAAATGTCTACAAAGTGTTTTTTTTTTCTCCAGCATTTTTCAAGGCAGAGAAAATACAAGAGAGGAAAAAATAGACATTGTGTTTATTCTATTGTACATTGTGCTGCGTTTCAGATGAAATGTGAGTGCAAACTTTCCAATTCATAGACCTTTTCGTAGATGAGACCTACTTACCTAAGACACTGACTTTTCCTGGATTTCTGTCAAAGCAGTTGAAGGCTTTAATATTTCCTAAGAGCAGGGCTTCCAGACAAGGCAGGCATGTAATTTTCCTTTAAGGATTCCCGACTTTGGGAGCTGCCTTGTCACAAACAACCTCCTTCCCTTTGGAAACAGGATCTCTCTGGTTTCACGTCCTTTTCCTGAACTGAGTCCATCTTTTCTTTTACGTGTGAATATTTTATACGTCTTCTGTGAGTGCCAGGGTTTCTATGGACAGTGCTCTTATAAAATTTAAATTCATATAAGAATACAATCAACCAAGGAAGACAAAGTACATCAGCAGAGAAAAACAAGTTCCCTTTCTTAAAACTGTCTAATGTAAATGTGGCCAGTGGAATGCAGCAACGTCACAAAGCAAATATATTACTTTCCAGTGTAGCAAGAGGACATTTTTCCCACCACCACAACCACCCAAATGAAATAAATTAGACTGAGTCAATTATTTTGGTTAAATCCAATATGTGAAAATCTGCTTTTTCACAAATTATAGAAATTGTGTCTAACGCTTGAACTGAGCCAAAATTAATAGGCTCTCCATCCAAACAAGAATGGTTTCTGCGACTGACATCTGCCATTCAGGCTCATTCCAACAGATTTCTCAGTGTCTAAATACATTAGAAGTGTCTTATTTAATTTGCCTTTGAAAAGGCACAAAATATTTGGCATTTTCATTTATACTAGTCTCATTTCAATTAGTCATTGACTGTTTGTTATGGCATTTTTATTACGCATATAGATGCTGGATTTATACAATCCAAATTTAATCACTGGAATTTCATTATCTGCTAACCACGAGACGTTGGGCAAGGAACTTAGCCAGATGAAACCAGTACCCAATCAGTAAAACAGGAATAATAAAAATAGGGAAAGATTTCATTCGTAGAATTGCTGGGATGGCTAAATGAGATGTTTGTAAAAGATCTTAAGGGAGACTCTGACCCCTAGTAGGTGCTCGATAATGGCTAGAATTATTATCTCTATGTCAACGACAGTCAGTTGCTAAAAGCTGAGAGATAGGGGCCCAAGGAAAGTCAGTCCTCCCTTTCAAAGATCTCACTGTTTCATCGGAGAAATGATTGACATGTAAGCAAAAGGCCAGTCCCTACATTAATGACCACACTAATAAAAATACCCAGAAGAGATCATTGAACAACAGAGAAGGAGGTCATTAATTCTCACTGGGGATGTCAGGACAGGCTCCATGCAGAGACAACACGGCTGGGCTTTGAAGGATGAATTGAGCAAAGTATTATGGGGGGGGGATATGGGGAGGGCATTCCAAGAGAAAGAAACTATGTGGCAAAACATTGTCCCTAGATCAATGTAGAGACCCTACCTTAATGAATAAGCAGGGGTTGGATGAACAAGTTGATGGTCTATCCTAGCCTCAGAAGAGTGGGTTGACTTCGCATGTTTTCAAGTGGTACCTGATCATTTGGTGGCTTGCATATTCCAAAAAGCCTCTCAAGATCTGTGCTGAGCCAATGTTGTCATTGAAAAACAGAATACTTTTTGTTCTGAATGACACTATGTCATCCCAACAAGAAGAATAACATCTGAATCTAATTGTGTCATCTGTGTTCTTATTTTTAAACAACCTATGGTAACATCCCTACAGCAACGAAACGTTCAGTCAGTTGAACAGATGTGATGTTTTCTCCCTGATACGTTAGCTTCCACCTCTGAGTTCGTGAAATTCTTTGAGTTTCTTTCTGTAGCGTGTTGTGTTCATTCATCAGCCTGAGTCATTTTATCTGATGGGGGCCCATCTCCCCCTCCTTAGCCCACCTCCTTTGCTGCTGAATAAATCATCCTGGGTTCTGTCCAGGTTGGAGATTTTTGTAGGAAGGTTCCATCTGTGTTCAACCAAACCTTCATTTATTTGGGCTGAGTCCTTAGGGCCCAAAGAGAAAGAACTGAGAAAATACAGAGGTGTCTTCCACTGCCAAGTTTGTTAATATGGTCATAAGCACAGATGACTTGAGACAATGTCAGTAGACAGAGGTAGGACACTGTTACCCACACCTCCTGGCTCAGGGTCTGTAGGACAACTCGACCCAGTCTGGGCTCCCTCCTCAAGACAAGAGACTAATTACCCACCTCAGAGTCCCAGGAGGTCTGGCAAAGACTGTGGAGCCCAAGGAATTCAGAAAGGAAGAAGCAAGCAGCTTTTCTTTCACAGTAATGTAATTCCTGGGGTTATTTCATTATTAAGGCCTAGATAACTGCAACACTGAGTTGTTTTGAGGTATTTTACCTTTAACTTCCAGCCCCGTGAGATGAACCAGCTATTCTGGGAGATCTTTACAATCAACAAATTAATTCATCTTTAAGCAAAGTCAAAAATAGAATCGACCTCCTATCTATGTAAAATTGAGTGTTTGATTTTGATCACTTTCTTGATGGATGGTAGAACACAACTTTAAAGGACTGGAATTAAAGAAGTCTTTTCCAGAGTGTGTATCCAACTCCAGAAATGTCCTGGTTAGGGATGGGGAAGAAATGTTAGACGATTATTGCCTCTTTCTTCTGGGATTATCTGTGCAAAGCAGGTGATCCGTTCTGGGTTTAAACCGAAGCCCAAGTGCGTGGAAGAAAAAGAATTAAAAAGCAAAGAATGAAACCCCGTGTTTCTGGGACACGGCCGACAGAAATAACCCTGAAGGTAGTGTATGTGGTTGGGGACAGGAGGGGGCATCCAAATTTATTCTCGCTCAGGGCAGGCAGGAGGGAGGGGAGTTTCTCTTCCGGAGAGCCGGGGAAATCGCTCGCTCTGGGGGGATTGAGGGGGCGGCGGGGCGAGGCGGTCATTTGGGTTTTCATGGGACGCCACGGGGAGCCGCGAAAGCGCCCAGGGCCTGACGTCATTGGCCATCAGCTGACCGTGCTCCGGGCCCGGGCTCCACCGGCCGCAGCTGCAGTCCTGGTGGCGGAGGCGGCGGTCACCGGGGCTCCTCTACCAGCACCCAGGCACGGGACTGCAGCGGCCGCAGTGGCTCGGCGCCGGAGCTGGCGCCAAGCGCCCACCGCGCTGCCACCCGGGTCCCCGCGAGCGCTCCCCCCCCCCCGGCGCCCCCTGTTCCCGCCAGGCTCTGTCTGCGACCGCTCAGGCAGGCGGGACACCTGGCCTCCCCCGCAAATGCCTTTCTCCACGGTCTCCTCCTCGACCATCCCGTAAGCGGGGAGAAACTTCGCGTGCGAGGCAGGCAGGGGACACCCCCCTAGGGACGCCCCGCGCCCACCATCCCTGTGGCTCCTTGTAGTAAGGAGTCGCCCGCCTCTACGATCGCGGCTTCTTGGGGGATCTCGCGTTTCGCCGGAAAGTTGGCTTCGCCGAAGGACGCTCGGGCAGGGAGGGCGGAAAGGAGACCCCCTACTCCGTCGCGCTAGACTCCCGAAGTCCGTGGGCCCAGCGGCCTACGAGTCCGGGCTCCGCACCTGCCGGGGACCCGAGCCAGTGCCTAAAAAAGAAACGCGGAGGAACCGGCCGGCGCGGCCAGCTGGAACGCCGGAGGGCGGCCAGGCCGGGGACTCCCGCCGCCCGCTCCGGCCCCGGGGGTCCTTCCGCTCCCGCGCCGGCCCGAGCGCGGCGCGGCATTCGAGCCCCGGGGCATCCCGGTCAGAACCTGGTGCCGGGTCCGCGCCACCACCCCCACCCCGCCCGCGGTTCCGGGGGCGTGGCTTGGCGCGAAGGCGGGTTTAAGTCGCCGCGGGTCTGACCGCTCTGACAGGTCCCTGAATTCCTCCCAGTCGCTGGGGGCCTGCGGCGCGCTTCAGAGTGCCAGGGTGGCACGCGGCGCGCTCCCCTGGACCCCGAGGCGGCTCTGTCGACTTCCACACGGCCTCCGGGCCCCCTCTCTCCTCGTCCCAACCGGACGTTCGCCGCACCCGCCAAGCCTCGGTTCTCAGCCTCCGGGATCCGCACCGGCGGCTTCCCCTCGTCCTCCGAGCGGTGGCTTCGGAGACCTCCCCACTTTTTCTCCCCCCCCCACCCCCCCGCCTCCCGCTCCTCCTAGCTCCGGGCCAAATGGACTCCAAAGAGCGAAGTGCAGGGCATGGGAACGGTGTGCTGCGACCCCTCGGAAGCACGGCTGGAAGCGTCGTCCTCGCAGTGTAGCCGAGGCTGGGACCCTGGGGCTGGAGTCGCCCCGCCGCCTCCCGGAGGGATGCTTCTGGCCACAGCCGGCGCTGCGCTGTCGGGCCTCGCTCTGGAGCCAGGAACCAGCCGGGGAAGGAGCGTCAGCACACCCCTTCCTCCAAATTAGCTGGTGACTTGTGAGCGCCGAGGCCACCACCTCTCCAGCCCTCCCGCGGGGCGCCCCGCCACCTCACCGCCCCCACCCCCTCTCCGTTCGCTGCCCCCGCCCCCAGCTCCGCCCCGGCTCCCCATCCCGGCGCAATGGAGTTCTCCGAGGGGCGATGATTCCTGCCACAGCCGTTAACTTCGTCCCCATAGCTGCCGCGAGTCACCCCCGGCCAGCCCCCCGGCAGCCGCCAAGCAGTGGGCGTCCAGAGCCCAGTGCCGCAGCCGGGACCCGCCCGACGCGCCGCAGAAGCAGCCCGGCGCCTCTCGGAGAGCAAAGGCTGCGCCGAGACGCTGAGCCTGGAGCCAACCAAGGAGCCGGAGCCCGGGAAGGGGGCTGCGTGGCTCAGAGCGCCGCGGCTCCTGCGGACAAATAGCCTCCGCCGCCGCTGCGTACCCAAGCTGCGCGGGCTGGCGCGCGCGCGGCGCGCAAGGACGCAGGGTTCTGCGGCGACCTTTCAAGCGCACTTTGCCCCCGGGCACAGCATGACCTGACCTGCGGGGCCCCTGCCCTGGGCTCCTGCAGCGGGGCAGCCTGGGACAGAAGGGCTGGCTGTCAAGCTCCTACCAGGCCGCCTTCGAGTCCTTGGGACTCCCCTCCTCCAGCCGCCTCCCCGGGTTCTGCGCCTCCCCTCCCGCGGCCCGGCGCCATGGAGCTCTCGGATGTGCGCTGCCTTAGCGGCAGCGAGGAACTCTACACCATCCACCCGACGCCCCCGGCCGGCGACGGCGGGAGCGGCTCGCGGCCGCAGCGGCTGCTGTGGCAGACGGCGGTGCGGCACATCACCGAGCAGCGCTTCATCCACGGGCACCGGGGCGGCGGCGGCGGCGGGGGCGGGGGCGCAGCCTCCGGCAAAGCCCCGACCCCGGCGGGCGGCGGCCCCAACCACCACGCGCCGCCGCTGTCCGGCGACTCGGCGCTGCCCCTCTACTCGCTGGGCCCCGGGGAGCGAGCGCACAGCACCGGCGGCACCAAAGTCTTCCCGGAACGCAGCGGGAGCGGCAGCGCCAGCGGCAGCGGCGGCGGGGGCGACCTGGGCTTCCTGCACCTCGACTGCGCCCCGAGCAACTCGGATTTCTTCCTCAACGGGGGCTACAGCTACCGGGGGGTCATCTTCCCCACGCTGCGCAACTCCTTCAAGTCTCGGGATCTGGAACGCCTCTACCAGCGCTATTTCCTGGGTCAGAGGCGCAAATCGGAGGTGGTGATGAACGTGCTGGACGTGCTGACCAAACTCACCCTCTTGGTCCTCCACTTGAGCCTGGCCTCGGCCCCCATGGACCCGCTCAAGGGCATCCTGCTGGGCTTCTTCACCGGCATCGAGGTGGTGATCTGCGCCCTGGTGGTGGTCAGGAAGGACACCACCTCGCACACGTACCTGCAGTACAGCGGTGTGGTCACCTGGGTGGCCATGACCACCCAGATCCTGGCAGCAGGCCTCGGCTACGGGCTCCTGGGCGACGGCATTGGCTATGTGCTCTTCACGCTCTTTGCCACCTACAGCATGCTGCCCCTGCCACTCACCTGGGCCATCCTGGCCGGCCTGGGCACCTCGCTGCTGCAGGTGACCCTCCAGGTGGTCATCCCCCGGCTGGCGGCCATTTCCATCAACCAGGTAACTCCTGCCCGCCTTGGCTTTCCCCTCGGGCTCCCCTGGGCGGATCGTAATGTCGTCTCCCGAGAGCCAAGGTCGCCTCCCTCTCCAGGCGTCCCCTCCCCCGGCCTGGCACGGTGCCTCGCACCTAGGAGGTCTTGGGCTCTGGGGGGATGGAATCTCCCTCTTCTTAGAGGAAGCGGGACGAAATGACCTCGAAAAGTTTCTACCAACTCTGCCCTTCTGCTCTGATCCCATGAGCAATTCTTCTCTGACATCAGCTAAGAAAGTCTTTTTCGGCTCCCCACCCGCCCCCGCCCCCACCGCCCCAGGGTCTGCAGTCTCTGGAGCAGGGGACAGAAGGGGAAGAGAAGCATCCAGATTTAGAAGCTGACCCATTCCTTCACAGCTTTACTCACAGCAGGGTGTCACAGGGGACCCTGGGATTCAGCATTGGGTTTCTATGGATGTCCGTGCCTCAGATCCTGTTCTCGAGGGAGACAACGTCTGTTAAACTCACACAAACTGCCAGTGCTGGGAAGGGACCGTACATCCTATCCGACCCGGTCCTTTAAGCAATTCTATGACACATGTTTTGTTTGGGATTTTTGCAATTGCCTTGGGGTGCTAAGATGATGTCTTCTCTCATGACAGGATCCAACCCCAGTGTCTTAAATAAATCAGCCCCGGGAATTGGAGGGTGGCAAAGAAGGCAAGTTCTAATTTGTTGAAAAAGGCCATTTGGAGGTAGATGGTTTAAAATATTTAGATGGAATCTCGCTGTTTAAGTCTCTTTCACCTTCCCTCACCCCTCTTTTTAATCCTTGCCCATCAAATATTGATGTGTCTTTGTGAACCAAGTTTGCTTTGTCTGTGGATGAGAAGGTAGACAATCATTCTAGTGTTTAAATTGATTAAAACCAATAGATAATTAATGACCTGGCACTTTCTTTACAAAAGGTTTAGTAGGTAACAGGAGAGTGAATGGAGTGGGAGGGTCTTCTCGAAAATGAGGAAAGCATGTCAACTGAAAGTGGAAGTCTGATGTGAGACACGTGGGCAGGGGGCTGCTTGGTATGGACCTGCTCTGGCCTCAGCCTCTTTGTCACCTTTGCTGTATTAGGCACTTAGAACTCTTCCATGGTCGAGTTTGAATAAATGATTCTTAGAATAAACAGGTGCAACACCACTGAAAATTGCTCGTGATTTCTTAGATGGCTGGCACCTTTCAAGTGCTTTACCCCTCGTTGACCTTTGGGGCTTCCAGTTGATTTGAGAGGCTGTCTCTTCCCCGATGGCTCTATATTCATTTGCTCAGGTTATTTATCTGGTTGGCTGCTTTTACAGTGCTTCTTGAAGTCCCTCTGAATAAAGCAAAGACTATATAAAGAACACGTCTGTGATCATCAGGCGTGAAATGGGGAGATGAGAGACTAAGAGCTGATCAGCTGAACTTCTTCTTATTAAAGACAATAATGAATGTTTTCTCAGAATCATCGTGGGCCCTTAATGCCCACATGTGATAAAGAAATGAGTCTCGATTTGGCCTGTATTTAATACCTTTAATACTTTGTGTATTTAATACCTATGTATAAGGTATCAAATGACACAATGTATTAACTGTGTTTCTCAGTCCTGTTTACACATGGTTCTAAATGCCAGTATGTCGATATCTACTTTCTTCCAAGATCTCCCACTCTTTTTTGCATTTTCTTTATCTATCTTCTATTCATCTCTCCTCTTTTCCCCCTTCTCCCTGCCTTCTCTTTTCCTTTCCTCTAACTTGCTGTGAGTTGTTTTCAAAATACATCATAGCTATCTGATGATCATGTGCAGAAAATCCCATACATCATAGCCCCCCACTTTGTATGCAGTAGCGTTTCTTGGTACACACTACTAAAAAACTTCATAAGTAAGTGGGGAATAGTATTTAGAATAACACATCCTAGGTGGCAAATTATGAGTATTTTCGAAGTTCTAAGTATAGAGATCTCTCTCTTGCCAAGTGACTCCAGAAAGTAAATTTTGGCTCCATATTTGTTTTATACTCTACTCAAATACTACCAGATGGGAGAAGATTAAAAATAACTCCCAAATGTCTTCCCACTCCCACCCCATCATAAACAATCCTCCACTGTGAAAAAGCCAGGGTCCTGATACATGTAAACCAAGCTCCTCCAGCTTTCTGCTGTTTGGATAGGGATTACAGACAAATGACGGTTTTCCAGGTTGAGTCACCTTTTACCAGACTCCAAAGGAGCAACCGGAGCGCTCTCCCTCTCTTAGGTGCTGAAAGGGCCTTTCGAGGTCTTTTGGCGCCCTCTATGGGTGTAAGCGCCTTTGCTGGCTCTTGCAGATGGGTAAAGTGGAGAAGAGATCTCTTTTTTTAAAAATCTGTGACTTCTGAATAGCTACTATTTCGTTTTGCGTGTTTGATAATATGTAAGGCATGCTTAGCACCGGCTTCTCTCAACCTACTATTTAGTTTTCCATGTTTTGTAATATGTAAGGCATGCTTAACACCTGCTAAAGACCACACATAGGAACCATACTAAAATCCTAACTCCTTTCCACAGCCCACTCGATCCTATGAGTTAGTTGCTGCTTCTCTCTCGAATCGCATTTCCTTTACTTGTCTTCCTCAGGATCCAAATACCCTGACCATTTTTATGTCTTCCGAGTATCCCAAGCTCTTTCTTATATCTGTATCTTTGCACCTGCTACCTACAGCAGTTTTCCCCAAGTCTTCATATGACTGGTGCTTTCTCATGGTTTCCAGACGCTCAAACGCTACTCTTTCTAGTACATGACTTGTTTCTTTTTCTCCACAGCACACCCACTACCTGAAATTTTGTATTTGTGTTTGTATTTACTGTGTTTCCCCCCCATACTCTTGCAAGAATGTGAACATCATAAGAGCAAGGATGTTGTCTATTATATTTGCCACTTTATCCTCAGCACCCAGATTAAATGCCAGGCACATGCCATAACTGAATGGATATGACTACTAATCACATAGGCAAAAGTATAAAATATCCAAGTGCCTTGGTGCTGTGGAGAAAAAGAAACAAGTCATGTACTAGAAAGAGTAGCGTTTGAGCGTCTGGAAACCATGAGAAAGCAC